>JANRGW010000008.1:28650-62877 GCA_024733675.1 Psilopsiagon aymara | reverse complement strand
GTATGTATGTTCCAAATCAGCTCAGCATGGAGAGAAATCTGCGGTATGAAAAACAGAGAGGGGGTTGTAGGCCAAGGAATATGATAACAGCCCAGGCACTGGGTTTGAGGAGGTGTTCAGTTTAGTAGCATAAAGCTCAGCACCAGGCAGGGGCTTATTTTTTGTAACAGTGTCATTTAGCAAAGAATTTTCTAGTAAGCTTTATCCTACCAAGTCTAAAGTGACAGGAACCCTGCAACTAGTCACAGATGTGTGTGTGAATATGCATGTGTAAAGAAAAACCAGAAATACCCTGTGACATATCTCTCATCTGTGTTATTATGAAGACAGGCATGGACTTTATCAAGTGCTCAGAGCAAAACAGAAGGTTGTAGATTTAATAAAAATGTATGCATAGAAAATAAAAATTGGATTTATACAGTGTCATGACTGCCTTTGGAAAGGTAGTATATAGCACAAAGGTTATTTAAGCTAGACACAATGTGCTGAGCAAAGAACAGTGCCAGCCTGCAAGCACACCAGCTTCTCCAGCAAGGAGGAAGGACCTTCTGTGATGATCTGTGCCTGGAACCTCAGAGTCAGAATAAGACTAAGAACTGTTAAAAGGAAGTGTAGACATCCCAAGAGCTCTAGTTATTATGCAGCCCATGAAGATGGGGAGGGATGAGAATCACAAAAACAGTTGCAAGTGGCTTGGTATAGTCTGAAGCCAATTTTTGCTGTTTTATCTTCCTGGTTCAGAATCTGGGATTCCTGTTCTCCATTTTCTAATCATACAATTTCTCAAACTAGAGAGGACCTCAGGTAATTCAGGCAGGCACAAAAAAGCAAACATGCAAATAAAAGAGCAAAGCAGACAAACGGCTTTGTTCATCAGTCTCTGTCTGACAATGAAGCCCACCCTGCTGGCACAGTGTCCCAGACTACAAGTAGGAGCAGCACAGCATGCCTCTGTAGAGTCTTTTAGAAGTTAATCTTGTGCCATTTTACAAGGGCTCGTTGTGCTTGTCTTTGAGGTGGGAAGACCTGAGGCTGTGAGAAGGCCTCAGGGCAAGCAGTTGTGGAGCCTGGCCTGGAGCTGCGGCTGTGATGCGAGCGCCCTCAGGACATGATGTTGCATCCAAACCTGCAGGCAATGCAACAGCAAGCACAGCCATCCATCTCCACTGGGGACATGGAAAAATCACAAACACTATCACAACCCAGGAAGGGGAAATTTCACCCTGGAAAAGTGCAACCTGATGTGCTCCTAAATTACAAGCTGAGCACAAGGAGGAACCTAAAAAACGTGGGAGCTCGAAGATGGACTTAGCCGACATCAGAAAGCACATTAAAAGATACATCCTCAGGGTTAGGGCAGCCAAGCTGGCTACTGTTGCATAGACTTGCTTAAGCAGCTTAATGTGGCAAATGACACTCCACCCATAATACAGCCCTGGTGATGTTAGAACCACCAGATTCAGCTCTCTTCACTACCACAATGACATTGTAAAAATCTCAGAAAATCTGTGGGAGTTTTGAAAAGAACAAAAAAAAAAAAAAAAAAAAAAAAAGCTCTGAGGGGATTAGATAGCCTCAATTTTTAAGAAAGATTAAAAGCTAAAACCAGACATAATTTCTTGACCAAGCAATAGGCAAAGAAGTGAGAGAGCACTCTGCAAATATATGAATGTATGAAGAAGATGGACACCCAAAGAAAAGAGCACAGGCTTCTTTTATCAAAAATTAGGAAAGAATATAATTGCAGGCAACAGTAGGGCACTAAAGAAATGGAAAACTAAAACTGTTTAACAAAAAAAAAGTCTTTCCAACAGTGACAGTGATTTATTAGTCTATGGTTTAATCTCCCATGAAGTATGCTCCTATGTTTGTTATATTTAAAAATCATCCTAGATGAATGACCAATGAATTTAAATACAGAAAATTCTCGTCCTTAATGAAGAAAGGGCTGAATGACCTCACATCTTTAAATCATCAGATCCTAGTTTTGGCTGCATTATACACTACTTAACAAATGAAAAAAGGAAAAAAAAGCCTACAATCCTCCTAAATTTAGACTCAGAAAACTTAAAACAAGCACTATAATTTGATCCAGGACTGTATTTTCCAGCAGTCACAGCTGTTGCAACAAACAAGGCAAAGATTTTTTCTGTAAACAATCAAACACAATGTGTATTATACACAATGCATTGTTTTCCCTGGCTTGCCAAGAATGATAAAAACACATTGAACAGTGCTAAGGTTGAAACAGGCCCTGCGACCCAAACTTGGGCTAGGATTTAGCTGGCAGGCTTCATAAGATAAAGCTGGTCGAAGGCATAGTTTGATGGAATACAGAACATGAAGTTGAGCCTAGAAGCCCAGCTCTCCACCAGACTGTGAAGACGTGCAGTTCTGGCTTTGATTTAAAACACAACTTTCAACCAAAACCCGCAGTGATGGGCTTTCACAAACTCTACAGTGCAGGCTGGAGATCTCGCATGTTTCAATTCACCAGTCACTTCTTCTGGGAGTCTGTCAGAAGAAAATCCTGAATCAGACTGACTTCCTGCTCTTCTCCAGCGCAGCTTGCATGCATCAAAGTTAAGCTGCACCTTCAGCTTTTGTGTGAAATCTAGAGCAGAGACAGGAAAAGGCCATGGGAGGAACAGGCTATCTCCTCTTCCCTTGTAGCCACAGTGGTAGAAGGGATAAGCCTTGCCACACTAAAGCAGTACAAGTTAATTAATACTTCTTTGCAGCACTGCAGTACAACCTTGTAGTGTTCTCTGTATTTTTATTTAACAAATTGTTTGACCCTAACTAACAGACATTTGAAGAACAGGGAAAAGATTAGCTTTCATATGGATTTTTTTTAATGTATCCAGCTATGTTAGTTGGAGAAACTAATTCAGTTTATAGACTGGGAAGCAGCGTGGGAAGCAAGCAGACTGCGAAGCAAGCTGAAGGGACAAACAACTCACCATGAGTCTTCACACATCCCCTCACTTAGCCAAGATCATGGGCAGTTGCTATGAGACTAGTGTTCCCTTCATTAAGTTAATTAAAAACCCCAAAGTCACTATTTTGCCAGTATGACACACTTCCCAAAACCAGCAACATTCCTGTGGCCTTTCTCCGCTGTTCTTACACACTATGTAGTTGTTTGATCTCATTACTAATATGGTTGCATGCCTCTTGGAATTTTCATTTTTCAATTTGCTTCTGCTGTATTTTGCAAGAAAACGTGGAGTTGTTGAATAATACTTTTGAACTTCTACAAAGAAACTGATTTCTTTTTGGCCAGCATGGGTACTGTGCATGATGGTCTTTTTCTGGTTTTGTTTTTGTATCTTTAACTTACCTTGGAAAAGCAGGAACTTCCTCTGGGCCACTGAGTTCCCCAGGAATTTTTAAGACAGGTAAGTACTGCCAACAGGAACTGCAGTCCTTCAAAATCTAAAACTGTTCTAAATGAACAATGCCTCTCAGTCTTGTCACAATCAAGTATTTGAGACAGGATACAGGATTTGAAAACAACGCTTGTGTTCGTGTAATCCTTTGAAGATGTAAAGTGCTACATTTTCTTGTCCTTGGCTACTACCATGAGTTAGGTGAATTTTCAAACGATACGTAACACATCACTGGATTAAAGATGCAGCATTTTCAACAGGAATTGGAGGTCAACCGAATTGTTGTTATGTTAAGACAGATTGATGACAATGCCCTGCAAAGGAGCCACACTTTAACTGAGCTGTCAACAACTCAGGGATGGAGGAGAGCAAATGTCCACTTCTCCACCATGCTGTTCAAATAATAAAACTTTCAGGCACACATGCTTGCAGCTGGGAAAACAAAGACAGTAAGGTCTATTTTCCTTTCTGATTCAAACAACTGTTTTAACAGTTGAAGTCGATCAGCTTCCAGGAGCTTCTGTGCACTCACTGGGTCCTGCTGTTTCTGTTTCTGGTATCTTCCTTTCCAGAAGATCTGTGTTTCCTTGCCGTAACTCAGTTCTTCACCATGCTCCCGGCAGACTTTTTTCACCTTTGACATATCCCAAATCCAGCCCTACTACTCCTCAAGTTCAGTCAAAGGTTTTGCCCAAAGAGGCTAATGGAGTGAAATTGTCCTTTTTCTGTCCTGCTTTTTAAACTACCCAATGCACACCTGCCCTCTCTCCTCTCCTAGACCCAGTCTTTCCTATTTCAGGTCCATTGCCCGTTTAAAATCTCCAATTCCTTTGCCTCATTTCCTTCACGGAGCAGAGAAAAGATTCAGAGAAGCCCTGTGGGGAAGGACTTAGGGGTGTTGGTCTATGAGAAACTTACATGAGCCGGCAGTGTGTGCTTGAAGCTCAGAAAACCAATGGTATCCTGGGCTGCATCAAAAGGAGTGTGACCAGCAGGTTGAAGGAGGTGATCCTACCCCTCTACTCTGCTCTTGTGAGACCTCACTTGGAGTACTCTGTTCAGTTCTGGTGCCCTCAACATAAAAAGGACATGGAACTGTTGGAACAAGTCCAGAGGAGGGTCACGAGGATGATCATGGGACTGGAGCACCTCCCATATGAAGATAGGATGAGAAAGTTGGGTCTGTTCAGCCTGGAGAAGAGAAGGCTGCGTGGAGACCTCATAGCAGCCTCCCAATATCTGAAGGGGGCCTATAAGAATGCTGGGGAGGGACTCTCCATCAGGGACTGTAGTGATAGGACAAGGGTAATGGGTTAAAACTTAAACAGGAGAAGTTTAGATTGGACATAAGGAATAAATTCTTTACTGTAAGGGTGGTGAGGCACTGGAATGAGTTGGTCAGGGAAGTTGTGAATGCTCCATCCCTGGCGGTGTTCAAGGCCAGTTTGGACAGAGCCTTGGGTGACATGGTTTAGTGTGAGGTGTCCCTGCCCATGGCAGGGTGTTGTAACTAGATGATATTAAGTTTCTTTCCCACCCTAACTATTCTATGATTTTATGATTCCTAACAATGTTGTCCAGTTCCTCTGGTTTACACAACCCCCTCATTCTGTTCATTCCCTTGCTAAAAATGTTTCCTTAGTTGCCATTCACATTTCTTCAGTCCAACTGAAACTGCTTCCATGTTACTTTAGTGACCAAGTAACACATGGGCATCTTCCTGGTGAAGTTGGAAGGCTTATTCTTCATATTTCATGATGTGTTTGCTAAATTTGATATTTTCAGTGTCATCTTCTCTGTCCTTTGTCTTTTTCTACTTTTCCTTTCAGCTTTCAAAAATCTTTGCTTTTTTGTGTTGTCTTCTGTCTCTCTAACCATTACGTTCTGGCTCTTCTGCTTCCTTCTCTTTCTCTGTGGACCTTCCTCTTCCACTACGTGTGCCTGTCTCACTCACAGTTACCTTTATTTCTGAATCTGGACTATTCTTAATTCTCCTCCCTTGTCTTTCCTGCTGCTACTACTCTTTTGTTGCTGTTGTTGAATGATCCTGTATCAGTCCTTCCTTCTAGTACTTGCATCATTTTCTGATATCAAGCTGTAGTTGATTCCTCTTCTCCCTGAAAGCTGCTTTTGTTCACCACTTTCTTCATCAAACCCTGCTGAAGGATGGGTTAAGTCTTGTGAGATGAATTAAGCAGCAGATTAAGACTTGCTGGATTCTCAGAAACCTTCATTAAGTGGAAAGCACTCCTCCTTCCCATTTAAAATTATCATAAGATACTCCAAAACAAGACAAAACAAAAAAAACCCAACAAACAAAACAAAGCCAAACCCTGAGCATAGATAATCTCTTAAATGATCTGCTTATGTAAAGTTGGGAAGGAATGTCAAAGATTTTGAGCAAGTTTTATCTAATTAGGAGGGACTTAATTACTTCTCACTTAAAAGATGAGCCTCTGCCTGATAATTTTATGAAGCTGGTATACCCTGAGCAAAACCACAGAAAATAGTTTTCTGCCAGAACAAAAGAAAATAGCAGGTTCATCATAGAGTTTGCTACATGTTTTGCACATGGGTTGTATTTATAAAAAATCTTTTCTGTCTATCATAGGCAGGAAATCAAAACCGAAATCATAGAAAGAACAGCAGACAAACAACTGATAATGCATCCACACGTAAGTTCTTGCTTCTTTATAGTGAGATCTATTCAGTGTTCAATCACTTTATTAACCAAGACTTTGCCCGTCTCATACCCCTCCCCCCACACCATTGCTCTCCTTTTGTACATTCAGCAATTTACTGGGATTCCTTGTGTGTGTTATCTCAAAGCAGGGAAGGTATTCATGCATCATTATCATGACTGTTGTCACATGAGATATATCATATGGGTTTTTGGGCAGAATATTTTGTCTTGGAGACAGAAATGAAATGAGTATTTTGTCAAAGGAGTGACAAGCTACAACAGAAGCACAGCAGCAACGACTCAGGCAGCTTTCGGGCTGGATTCAGTTTTGTAGCTGGTAATGAAGAATTAATTATTCTTTATGGTCTTTATGAATCTGTATTCACACTGGTGGCTGAATGTTTTTATGATCACGTTACCTCTTAAAAGGGAGTTTATTGATTTATTTAAAATCCTTGCAGCTTGGTGCTGCTCTACTTGTACAAACAAATCTGATAAAATACAGGGAGCCAGTTATTTAATTCAGTGACTGTATGCGAGTAAAAGCATCAGGATAAAGTTCTTATTTTGCCCAATTTTATTTTCTGATTATGTTTTGAATTTTGGTATTTTCTTGTGAGCTTAGCAGGAAAGCATCAAAAAGTTTGGTATTTGAACTAACTTTTATTAGTCAATATTTTTTGCATGGGAAAGTAATAAAATTTTATTAGACTGACTGTGGTGTCTTACCCCACTTTTTGACCAATGCTTTTTGTTTTGTAATCATATAACTGATGACCTATAGCCTGGGAAAGTAGCAGAAAACTACTTTTCTGTAAAATTCCACATGATGGATCAAAATCCAAAGTTCTCCTCTCCTCCATTCCAGCCATTTCTTTATGGGCCCTTCACTCAAAAAAAGGCATTTCAAACAAGCAAAAATTACTCATTATCTAACGCACTGATACACATTTTGACACATAAGTTTATCCTGGAACAAATGCACTTATGTTCTCATATTTACCACCAGATGTCTGTTGGTTTGCAATTCCAAATAAGTAAAGATTGCTCTTAGTACCATGTGATGATTCCTAGTTATGAATTATAAACTTAAAAGCACACATATATGCATATACACATAAAAAGATGTAAATATGTATTTAAATATTACATCTTTGTATATATGCATGTTTGTACATATGCATATATTTCTAGCTTTTTTGTAGCCCTTGTTTCCAATAATGATTTCAGTCAAATTTCCGAAAAAATGGGTTTCATTTAGGATTAATGAAACAATTAGTAAGGAAATAACAATTTACTGTTATAAATGTATAACAAATATGTGCCTTTTACAATAAACTTAATGTTTTTGATTAGGAAATGGAATCCAACATTTTGTAGTTGTCTCATTAAAATGAAATTAGATGCAGGGTTGGGAATTTTAATTCAAAACATTCACCTTCATTGTTGGAACATATTCCTGGGTGAGTTCCTAGGTTATTTTGGTAAATGTCCATGCTAATATACTTGTAAAACAGGGGGTACAGTCTTGTTAACATTCTGTCCAGAATTAGGACATAGGAAGAATTTAATTTCAGAAGGAAAGAGGGGATTGTATAAAATGCCTTCAGTGAATCAAAGGTCTTTTCCATGGGTAACAGTGTAACTTAATTTACATTCCTACATCTCAAAATAATTGATGCAGTATTTTTAGTAATTACTGAACACTTACTTGCTACACGCAAGATCCCTCCACTGAGGTAATTGTTTTGCAAGCAGCAGTGGAATGAAGATTTACATTTGTGGTAAGGCGAAGTTTTCACATCACCTACTTCAAGGCGTGCGAGCCAGGGGCCTTTCTCATGACAGTATTGCCTCCCATCTAGTGACTGTG
Organism: Psilopsiagon aymara; assembly: GCA_024733675.1. NCBI lineage: Eukaryota > Metazoa > Chordata > Aves > Psittaciformes > Psittacidae > Psilopsiagon > Psilopsiagon aymara. Next base: position 54,929 of record JANRGW010000008.1, on the reverse strand, counting down.
TAAGTAACTTAAGATTACTTACCCTCTTCTGAATTGCGTAATTCTATAGTATTTAATGTGGCACAGCATGTCCTTAGAGCTCAGAATAGGTGTGACATTTTCCAGCCACGTTAGGACACTTTTGACTCTTCTTCAACTTGGGATAAGCAGTGGGGCACAGTCAACTCACTAATAAGCTCCTGGAGTCAGGTACATTTTGGAGCTCTCACCCTACACAGGAGTCTTATGGCTTCAAGGGGAAAGAACGGACCAGGAGGGACAGGCAACAGGCAGCAGCATGTTGCATAGGCCCCTTCCTTCCAAAATCACTCTCACTGCTCCTGCTCTAGCCTTCCTAGTCCTTCATCCCTACAGAGGAGAAGTCAGAGGCAGAGGTGCTAATACATACGCTATGCAGGGAGAGGAGGAGGAGAAGGTGGAGGGAGTCAGCCCTAGCAAGCAAAAGTTGCTAAGCACTGCATTTAGATGGTCAGATTTTATTTCACAGATCTGCTCCCTTGCCTACTGTCCCTTATATTATACTTGAACGGTTAATTACTACCGTGCATTTGTGTGGCTTTCAACCTTGTCCTGTTAAACATCATGCTTGTGTTTTTCTCAGTCTAATTTTTCAGTCACTTTGAATTCTAATCCCACCATCCCGAGTGACTGAGCCCTTTCATCTTACATGGGCCACGTAGTTTGCATACCTTGTTTTATAAGGGCAAATGTGATTTCCATGGACACAAGTCTAATTTATGTTTTCTCTAGAAAAATAATCCCTTTTTGTTTCTCTAAATTGCACTGAAATATGAAGTTAATACAAAAACACCAGTAGATAATGAAGTATGTTTCTGCTAAGCTCTGTAGTGCCTCATTTGTGCCTCATGCAGAGTGCTGAACTAACTAAAAACTTGATCTGCATCAAATGAACTTAACTGACTTCCTTGAAGATTCATAAATGGGAATGCCAGAGTGTAAGGCTGCAAGTCTGTTTGGTTGCATATGTAATGGAAAGAAATTCACCCAGCCATTCCGGCACCACGCTCAGAAGATGCATCTGATCAATATACTCAAGTGAACTCTCCAAATCGCTTGCTTCAATTTTCCTTGGAAAATTTATTAGTCAGGGTCTAGTATACATACAAACAACAGCCATGGAGAGGCAAACTCCATGTATAAGAGAAAACATATCTTGTGCATTATTTTCCAAGAAAGCCCATAGCAGCAGCCTTGTTTTGGAGGAATTTACAAAGGAAAAAAGAAAAAAAAAGCAATGTGAAGGTCCTTCATTTAATTTTATACAGAGTGCCATATGTTTTTGCCTGCTTCATTAACGCTACCTGGTTTGGTGCCTAGAAAACACACACTGAGTTCAACCTTCAGGGGTCAGCAGTGCTCAGCATATCTATGAACTGAACTCTAAGTGGCTGTGGGGACTATCAAATAAGGGCTGACTCTGATGAATATTAATTCTGCATTTTTAGGTAGGACTGTTCGGAATCTTAAGACTAGCTAAGTACGTATCATCTCCCATCTTGCAAATGCCACTACAGTTCTTTTCTCAGAAATATAACAATCTTTCATTCAAAGGGTGCACTTGGAGATTATTCTTTTGAATAGATTTGCTAGACTGTAAAATTCTCTGTTTACTCACAGTTTTGAAATTACATAAATACAGTAGACTTTTCTGAGTTTTCTAGTGTAGAAAGTATTGTGTCTTATGAGTGACAATATTCATTTTTTGGAAAGCCTAATACTTTCAGACTAGCTGTACGTGGTCTGGAATAAAGCTTGCTAAATGCAGCCGAGTTTTTGTGGCTGCACTGAAATATGAGCAGTGCAAAAAGAGGCTGCTTTACTGTCTCATTTTTCTGCCCAGTGGTCTTTCAAAGACTGCTCAACCTAAATTTCAGTTTTAGTAGATTACCTTCAAATCACAGTAAATTAGAGCTCAGGATTTACTCACAGTGCAATGCCTTACTCTGCTAGAAGCCTAACAATTTAAATGCAAGGGAGCACAATCTTTATAGCTTCAGAGTTGTTTCGACAATGTGCTGTTTATGGACTCTTTTTAGCATACATAGGCACGCATGCATGCAAAGCCGAAAGCCTGAAATGAAATGACTCAAACAAAGAATCTCTCCTGTTCCAGCACTAACATTATTGCTATTGCAGACTTCCTTAGTCTTGTTAAGTAACAGTGGATTGAATAAAAAGGGAATATGAAGTGTGATGGATATGAAAATATAATGACGACAGTACAATAAATTAATGCTTACCATTTCCTGAGTGCTTGCAAAATCTGCCTCTTTCGAGTTACACTGCACCAGAAGCATTATAATATAAATCAGGACAATACAAAGGAATATGTATTTCTATCAAGACCTACTTAAAGCAATAAGCATTCCTGCTTCCTGAAGACAAAACCAAAATAAAAAAAGAGGAGGTTTTAATCTCATTGGAACAGTACACGATACACTGCTAATGCCACTGCATGAAAAAAAGGGGAATGTTTATATGTGGTAAAAAATACAGCCTGAGCCTTAGCACAGTGTTTTGTATGTGGAATTTCATTGCATGTAGAATAAACTACTCTGCATCTAACTCAGAATCACAGCCGTAACCCCTCAAGGTATTTTTATTTGCCCTCAAATGAACATAAAAAAGGAGCTCACAGAGTAGCCATTTCTTTGCTATTTCTGCAGTACCTCTTAAAGAATTGGCAGTGCAATCTCAGTGTAGAAAGTGTTGGTGCTTCTGAAGCATGCTATTAGTGTAAATCTTGGCGTGGACTTGACTTAACTTTATACTTAATGACAGGATATTAAAAAAAAACCTTTGATCTGTATTTGTGTCTGATCTACATTGTTGCTGGACTGAAAATACTTTCAGTCAATCAGTGTTTTCATCCAATACAGTTAGCTACACCATTCAGTCTCCAAGTACTGACGCTCTTTTACACGACTATTTCTCTCACCCATGACACAACTAAATGACTTACCACAAGGGAGTAACAAATCTTGAATCCAGGTTTAGCCACAAAGTAGTCATCAGATTTGAAGGTTATCTTTATATGATTTGTTCTTGATGTTATTCTTGGAGGTACTTCTTTGTGTCCACACCACCGTCCTCGTATAACTGTGCTGGTCTCTGACACATCTTCCACTTCCACGAAGTCATACCTGGGAACCAGTTTAAAGAATTAGCTTTTGCTAACTCTGGTTACAGAAGATGATTGCAATTAGACAGGAGCACAGCCAGAAACACAAAGACAATGGTCCCCCGTTCTCCATTGAAAAACAGCAAAACATCAGAAAAACTACTACAAATGGTGGATGCACTCAAATGGACAATTTTTGGGCTCCTGGATCGTGACAGTATTTTCTACCACATTGAAGTAGCAATGAGAGGCACTTGCATGTGCTTAGTGCACTGTAAGCATATGCATTGCATTTCATGTGGTCGATAAATAATATAAATATATATAATATAAATAATATAGAGCCCTGATAAAATATTATTTAAGGCAGGCTGCCCAAGCTGAGCAGCTGCAAGCACTTGTGCAGTTTCTGATATCAAGTCAGAAGGCTGGAGCTGAGCTGCCTCTGTGCCCAGGAGCAAAGGTAGGCGCTGGAAGGACATGCTGGAAGGACACAGGGCACTGCATGCTTCTGAAAAGTGCTTTTTAGGAGTTTCTCTGTAGATGGCATGGTCCTCCTGCTAGACTGTTTGGAAAGACAGTGGAAAAGGGCAGGCTGGCACACTGTGTGCCATGGTGGGAACTTCTCTGTTGTTTGAATAAGTGCTGTCACCAGGGTAAAAGCAACAGTGTGTCTTGCCCTGTGAAAGGTCACACCCTGGCTAGGCGCCCATGGCACAGTCTGGTGCCCTGAGCCCAAAGAGGGCTCTGCCAAGAGCAGCAGACACTAAACCCAAGGGACAAAGGGACACACACCACACTCCCTGGCACAGTGTGGGCATTTACTTGCCTGGATCATTTATTGACTTAATTTATGGAGCTGGAGAATAAGGAAGGCGGAGAATAAGGAAGGCAGAGAATAAAGTCTTGATCTCACTCAATCTATGAGAAAAGCAGTCCTTCAATATCTGTGGAGCTAGAATTAGGCCACACACATTGCAGCTGGCGAGGGAGAGGTGTGACAAGAGCGGATGGTTGAGTGGGAGAGGGTTGAGAGATGAGGAGACCTGCCATCCTCACAGTACAGTTAAGATCTTTACCAGGAAAGGTTTTTACTACCAAAACATGTGTTCCCTCCAAAGAGGGAGTTTAAGACTGTTAACCAGTTCTTAGTAGCAATGTGCTGCTCCCCATCCCTGGGTCTGTGGGCCAGGCGCCTGCACCTCTGCCCAGTTGTGGGAGCTGAAGAGCTCTGTAAATAACAGACCTGCTTTTCTTTTTCTGCTGAGAGCCCATGTGAAAAACACACAAGTGCTATGTGGCTTGAGAATATCAGTACTGCTGCTCTTTACATTCACCAACCCCAAATTGCATAGAACAGAAAATTACAGATTTGCCTTAACCAAATCACTTAAATGTGCCCCAGCTCTGCTGAAGCATACATTTTTTTGTAACACAACAAAGTTTAGTTCCAGACAGAGGCAACTCGTCTCAAGCTCTCCAGTGTCTTCTTCTCCCACTCCATCATGGTATGGATATGGTACCATGGTAGAGCTCTGCACTGCCTGCCCAGGGACATTCACCATTCCCCCCGAGCATCACGACAGCCAGTGAATGCTGACTTTAGCACAAGGGGTTGCAGAGGCTTCAGAATAAGATAACCCTGTAGGCTTTGGGGAAGATTGTCCTCCCCACTCTTTGAGGCCATAAGGCAGATTAACTGCAAGGAAAAATGGGGCTTCCAGTGATTATTTCTGCTTTCAACAGCAGAGGCCTTGCTGCAACGGTAGTGGAAGTAGGTGCAATCTCAGTTGTTTCTGTGCATTCAAGGACGCACAGAGGCTGGGTGATTTAATTGCTTTTCAGAATCATCTCTTATCAAGTGCCTGTGGAAATGCTAACAGCACTTCTAGAAAATTCTGTAAAACCTTGAATATTTATTCTCCTTCTGAAACAGCTCTGTTAATGTATACCTTTTTATTCCTCAGTCTGAATGAATTTCAATCAGTTCAGTCTTAATAGTATGCAAATTAAAATAATTAACATTAATGAAAAAAAAGAAAAACACTAAGAATTTTCTGCAAGAAAAAAGCGTAAGGTCAAAACCAAGTACAAAAGGAAGGTAAGGTTCAGAGGTCCTGAATTACTTGTCCACTGTGCACAGTATTCAAGCACATGCTCTGCTCTCAGCATTCATTTCAATTAAACACGCCTGGCTGTCTCTCTAAAGCAGCACTGCAGGGATTGTCAGGGAATGAAGTCACAGAAAGGACCTAGTTTTGAGAAACATAGTGAGCATTAGTAAAAAATCTTACTATGCACAGAGTACTTAACAGGCTTAAAGCCATCATGAGCTCTCTGCCCAAGAAATTACTCACTCTGGAAATAATACTATGCAAATAAAGGTCTTCCAGGAATGCGAGGGAAAGCTTTATTGCAGAAAAGAATGTGACATTTCTCCAACTTCTACAGACACTGTGGAAGGTCTTTGCTTCTCTCCGCATCCTAAATTTGCTGCTCTGGAAAAAAGCAGTCCCCAAACCCATAATGCCAGTAACAGCTTGACTTCCCCTCACCATGCCACCACCTTCAATGGCTCTTGACAGAGAAGACTTAATCTTTTTTTTCCACAGTAAATTAGCCCTCCATTTCAAAGTTGCAATGCTTTAAGGTCAGCCATAGTTTAGCAGCTATGTAAATATTAACAAGCCTCTTCTGTATGCATTAGGCTCCCAATCTGTGAGAGCGTTTGCGGTGCTGGGAGGTAACTGTTATCACTGATTCTGCTGCTGATCTTGGACCAACAGCACCACAGCAGAGCAGCTGCTGCCAAGACCATCAAGGCAGAGGGAAGGACAGCCAGTTTCAGGCTGCATTCTTTTATTACTAAATGGAAAGCAAACCTGCAGAAATGGTTCTCTCTACTGGTAGCGCAGAAAATTAACACAGTAAAACAAGAAAAAAAAATCCACCCTGTAAAACCCTGCAGAGATGCCAAGTCTTATAAATGTAAACTAATTGACAGAGAAGATAAGATAAGCAGAGGCTGGGTGTGCAGAAATCCTAACAGCCCACTTCTCTGCATAGATAAGGTGTAAGTAACAACATGATCAGGCAGGGAGCTGGAAGCTGGGACTTGAGCCTTTTATATAAGTAGCATCACAGCAATCCACCTTTCAGAGCACACGGGAAGCCTGAGACTGCTCTCTCCTGCATAACAGCTGAATAAAAGAAATGAAATATAAACAGAAGACTCCATGGTTTTATACTGTTTCAGTGAATGTTGGCAAGGTTCAGATCTGTGCTCTGCTAATGCAAGACAATTTATCCACCTGGGTTAATGAGCCAGATCAACTGAGCTTACGGTCTCTTCTGCTTAAAAAGGTAAAACAAAGCAACTTGAATATAGTAGAATATACTTAGCTATATCAGTATGCAGAGTACACTGATGTTTGTGGACCTATATATAATGTTTTTTAAAGAAACTGTATCAGTGAAGTTTAACAATAAAGACAGGTAATTTGAAGAACATAGTTATGTTTTTCAGTGTATTTTTATCTGTCCCTCACACCCCAAAATAAACACATACCTACTTGCTCACACCTTCTTAAAAAAGATGATTTTTGCTTGGCTAAAACATGACAGAGGTGATAGGAGACAAAATCCTGTTAAAGTAGTACCTGAGTTGCTAAGTAGCTGGATTTAAGTGTACAACTGCCCTGTGCTTAAAATATAGAAGGACCAAACACTGCCAAAATGGCTTCAGGTCCAGGACAGCTCAGTTTACTTATAAACTCAAAGACTGGTTTGGGTTGGAAGTGGCCCTTGGAGTTCTGTCCTCCAAGGAGAGCCAGTCTAGACCCAGGCAGAAATACCCAGGTTTTGTTTTGCAGTCTCATGCCAGCGGCCACATCCTTAAGCTTGAATGTGGTGTTAAGAAGCCCTTTGCAAACTTCCACTCACCTGCAGATATCATTTTCAGCCTCCTCCAGCCCAAACTGATTATCAAAAGCCAGCTGGATCCTGGTGCTCTCAGGTGAGTGGAGCCGCCATGTCAGCAGGAGATTCCTGGGGTAACTGCTGGGGAAGCGAGGACTGTGGATGCAGCCGTTCCCTGCCACGCTGATGGTCTCTTCTTTTCGGTACAAGTCTGTGAGGTGATTGCTCTCTGTTAGTAGTCACAACTTGTAGAAATTAGTATGTTGCTCCAGTTACAGGAAAGCAAAAAACACAACAGTTTATAACACAGAACAAATTACTTGCATTTAAAGTCTATGAAAAGTTTGGTCTAGGAGCAGTTATTAAACAGGAAATAAAGTATTTTCTATTAATTCACTCCCCTAAAAACAACAAGAAAACCAGTACTCAACTAGATACATTTTTTATTTCATGATAAATATATCACTACTTTTCCATTGAAATTGACTATATAATTTCATTCTCACCATTTTGGTTTTAAAACAGAATTTTAACTTCAATAGAAGTTGCAAGCTCGAGAACAATGTGAGACAAAGTGAAGTGACAAGGTAAAGAGTTCCTCTTCCCAAATTTGGTGCTCTGGGAAGAGATGCCCTCTCACCAGGAACAGCAACAAACGGCTACAGGAAACAGAGTGTGAGTGAGTCTGTTTGTTGTGCTTCAGTATTTCTTCACAGGTAATTTTTATTTTCTTTATATGGCGTGAATAATTTGCTGTCAATGGGTCATGTAAGCTATTCCATGCTTATAAAGGATGTAACCAATTAAGTCAGAAACTGTCCCATCAACATCTTCCTAACTTCAAGACAAATAGTCAAGTCTTTATTTAATTAAAATTCCACAACTTCTACCTAAGCAGATGCTCAATTGTCCTGAAGTTTACTTATACTGAGGTAAAGCAGTAAATCTTCAGCTCCAAAGATTACAGGAACTGTGGCAAAACCCAGCTCTCTAATAGTCAAAATGTCTTCTCAGTTCCAGCCATGGACTTGCATTGTCCAGCTTTTACTGATACTGGAATTTGGCTCTCAGCATCAAAGAACTACAAATAACTATTTTTTGTGCATTGAGAACTTTAGTGTGGTAAAATTTTGCTAATCAGAAGGCTCCAAGGCAACACACAGACCACAGCTGGGTCCGGTTCCTAGTTAAGAAACTCAGATATGAGCCTCTACCTGTGAGACAGCTATCGGTGTTCCCCATATTGTGTGCAGGGATCTAGGGCTCAGCTCAAGATTTCTCACACCATTTAAGACACAGAGCTTCACAAGGACAGGGGGGCCTGGCAGCACATCCAGCAGTGTTGTCTGGTGGGCAAGCTGAGCCCCTTGTCAGCATCCTGTGGGAACTACCCCTGGGCAAGTCCTGAGTCTGTCATTCCACTGCAACGAGCAAATTTCTACTTAATATGGGAACTTGAGCACCTGCTTTCATGTAAACACCTGAACGCCTAATCTTAAACTGAGAATTGCCCCCAGTACTGCACTGAATGTCAGGTCATTCTTCAGTTCCACTCATGCAATAGATACATAAAACTGAGGCATTCTTCTGAATTTGGCTACTGAGGAAGAGCAATTGGGATGAAAATTTCTCCCACCAAGCCACTCTATGAACACTGGAAATAGAAACCCAAAGTAAGCAAACAGCCACAGCCATCTGTCTTGTAATCAAAGCTTGCTTTCTTAAAATAAAATTTTATGTTTGACTGAAGGTTTCTAAGCTCTTTATCCAAAAGAAATAGATTTGTTTCATGATGCTTATGGTAAACAGGAGCTCAGAGAAATAGGACAAACTTGATGCTAAGTACACCAATATTTCAGCTTGTGTTTCACTGTTTCCAGGCTGCAAATATCTCCTTGCACGTAGCTGTAAGCAAAGTGTGGCTGTGTGTCAACAGCCCATTGTTACTCTTCTGACAGTGTAATAATTCTAGCTCACAAACAACCTGAAAGTTAGAAGATAAAAGTCTGGGCTTCCTGTAAAAACTATCTCCAAATATCCAATTGTGACACCTTTCTAAGATACTTTCATTCCAGATTAAAGGTTCTTATACCCTGAGACACCCTTTCTAAGCAAATACAGCCCAAATTCCATATCTCACAGAAGAGCAAAATACCCAGTTTTGGTTTGTTCTGTTTTGACCAAACAACTAGAAATTCCAAGCGCTGGAAATGTGACAATTCGATGAAAACAAAGACCACACACCTATCAGTTTTGCTGCAATTTTCATCAGGAACTTCTACACTCAAGTCTGGCTTCTATTTTCTTTCATTCCATTTTTTCCCACTAAGAAAAAAAAAACCACAAAAAAACTACCTCTGTTTTCCTCCCCTCCTCCAAACTGGAATGAGACAAAATGTCCAGCCAGCACTAATGAGTTCCTACTGAAATACTGAGGACCTCTGGACTCTGAAAATACCCAATGAGCCCAAGAGGACAAGGTATTCATCAGACTATGTCCAAAATTTCCAAGAAAAGGGATAAAAATAAAACTATTCGATGATAGCAAATTTTGCACTTTCAACTGAAGCAGCCATTCCCCAAGTCTGAACAAAAGTTACTGCAGTAAACCAGGGCAGAACTTGGCCTATACTTGAGAGTACTTTGCTTTTTTTTTTTCTTGGACAGCAAACTCTTGCCATTTTCCCACTATCACCACACATTTGACTGTGTGGTTCAATGTGCTTCATGCCTCTGAGCGAAAGGTTCTCTTTCCCCAGATCGTCCTACTACAGTCTTTACTCTGGAGTCGTTAGCTGCTGAGATTAGACTGCTAGGGACAGTATCTTTTAAATGTGCTCATATATATACCCACAAACAAAAAAATTGTGCATTATACACAGGCTGAGAAAATATGTTAGCAGTGTTCTTGTATCCCAAGAAGATAGGCTCTGTTATAGCATTTCATTTAAGTTAAACTCTGAATTCCACAGACCAGGGTGCTCTGCCAGCAAGTCAATCACAGCTAACCAAGCTGTGCTGAAATGCAATAGCTAGTGCAGCTCTGCAGTATCCAAGTTGAACAGATAAATGGAAAAACAAAGCTGCACATGGTAAAAGCTTAAAAATCAAAGCACAGCAACTTGCTGCTTCTATTATGGTATATGCAGTAAAAAGTCCTCATAGAGGAAAGGCTGAAGGGAAGCATGGGGAGACAATGCTTAATATAGTAAAACAGTAGATATAAAAATATTACAGTATGAAGATATGCCTTCTCCACAAACGAAGAAGTATGTTTGTCAAGAATGCACATAAATACTGTTTCTATAACTCACATGGGATGAAATGCAGAGCCAATCAGAGCCTTCACTTGACAGTGGAGTAGACTCTTCATGAGCTCTGGTACAGCTTGATTCCCTCTTATCGTTTCCCCACACACTAAATTACAACCTAGAGCAGGGTAGCCAGGACAGGAACCAAAAGCACTAGTTTTCTGTGGGGATTTTCAGTGGGATTTTGCAGAGTTAACTGGTTTGGATAAATGTGGATACACAGTCAATTCCAGCTTGGTCTCTGGAGGTTGGCCTCTCGTGAATCATCAAGCATCTGGAAAACAGTTCGAGGGGATGTGAGCAGCTCCTGTACTTTTTGTAGCAGCTGAAATGTAAGACTAAAATTACAAGACCTTTCCAAGCAGACAAGCATTGTCTTCATCAGATAAACTCAGGGAACTTGTGGAAACCAGATACTGGCCATGGGGAAAGTCAGGAAAAAAAAAAAAAAAAGTTGGGAAAAGATGTAGGCCAAGGAAAAGGCAGTACAGTTTTCAAAGCAATGTTGCAGTGCAATACAATGCAGCATTACAGTATCCTGAATGTCACATGCTGTTTTCCATACTGTTTTATGAGAGTAAATAAAAGATGACAGTGTGTAATACACTGCCTGTCACATTTACTAAAAAGCATATAATATCATTTCACAAGGAATAAAAGTAGATGTTAAGTCATAAGGCAAAAAGGCCATTTAAGCAATACACAGAAGGAAGATATTCTATATGGCAGGTGCTACAAAGACATCCCTGCACTGGGGGAGGGAAACTATCTCATATGGAAGATGAGTGGAAAGAAGCTGGGAGACATCCTTCACAGTGAGGCAATTCCCTGCAGAGAGTCTGAACTGCCTGGGAAGCAGCTTGCTCTTTATTTTATTTATCTGAATTAATCTCTCTTTTCCTCTTAATTCCTTCCCAATCACTAATTTTAAACATAGTGGTATACATGGTAGTCCAGCTGTCCATGTTAGAGGAGCTTCCATTTAAGTGCTCAAAACAGCTGCATTTTCAGAAGTGTTCACCTTCTTCCCCCTGCACAGAGGGCAGCTGGGTGTCAGCCCTGGAGCTGGGAAGTCCAGCTTAATATTTATCAGACACTGATTGCCTCAAGTCTCCCCACTGTGGTGCCCAGCAGATCCATTATTTCTCCTTCCCAGCTTGGGCATGTTCTCCTAATGCCATGTTGCACGAACAACAAGATTCAGAAACACAAATTTCATCCTGTGTTTGCTTTGGATGTCTGCACCTCCTTGCAAGCTTCAGCAACCTATTGACACATTCTTCTTAAAGATACTCCCAGTCATAACATGCTTACTATAGAAAGAATTTCACTTTTACTGTCACCATTCAATAGATAATTAATTCCTCCACTAAAATTAAACAAGAAAAGGCAATTACTGCTTGCTAATAGCTAATCTGACATCCATTCTTGGATATCTATTGGGGAAGAAGAGTTTATAAGTGTCAATTCCTTCAGAAAGAAGAAGAATTCAGAGAATGACCTTGTCTAAGGACCTAACCAATAATATGGCATATTTAGTTTCACTTTTCTAAGGTTTCTGGAATTCCAGCCGTACTTCCTTAGGTGTCCTGTGTATAAGTTTGCTTCTGTCTTTATTCCCCTTGTAGAAGTGGTTTGGCCAATGCAAACAACTTTGATACAGTGGTAGAGGCTGAAAAGGTACCATATTCTGACATGTTTTATGGCAAGAAATATGCCCTCTTAAACCCCATGGAATGTAACCTGATGAGCTCATCCTCTGTTACAGCTGAAGAGAGAGTTGCTAGAAACCATTTGAAGTTCATTTTACCACTTGTGAAACTGTTTGTTCTTTCAGGAAAGGACCTTGGGAGTTTGCATGTGGGAGTTTTCCAGATATAACCCTCCACCCCCAAGGCTGCTCTCTTTGAACCAAATACAGCTGTTAATGGTTTGCCACCAGTTTTTAAACAAATAAAACAACCTTCAGGGCAAATAATAGGTCTTCAGTGCCTTCAGTTGAAAATTAGCCTCATCTAAATAGCTGAATCCACACGGTGATATGCAAAGGACAGTAAAACGTTTTTGAATCAAAGCCACAAATCAGTTCATCTCAGGGACAGGCATGCCAAGCAAGCTGTATTTATGGCAGCATGTTCAGATATTCATTGAATTTTTTTTTTTTTATTATTATTCCCCCACCCTTCTGAATAAGGAGAAACTTTATTTGTTATCCATAAGGTTCCATATAAATCAGAGGAAAAGTTGACAGAGTTCACGGTCAAAGTAATGCATTCCATAGCCAGTCACAGCTTGTTGGGAAGATATAAAACTGTAAGGTCATTACCTTGTTCTGTTGGGGTTTTTTAAATGAATAAAAACAATCAAATGAATCCTAGTCTGTGAACATAACATCACAATTCTGTTCTCTAATTAAGAAAATAATACTATATGCTTGTACAAGCCTTAGACAACTCTGCCCTTTTAAGGACAGAATCCTAACACACCTAGGTCAGCTCTGCTCCCACCATGATTTACCATATCTCCAAGAAGGCAGACCAAGGGTGGAAAAGATTTGGGATTGCCAGCAATGAGATGGGAATGGAACAACCCTGGCACTAAAAACTGTAAACTGTCTGTTATGGGGGCAATAAGCTGAGAAAACTGTCATTCTGGTATAAGAATGCATATGTAAGAGTACAACGGACCAGTGGATCCAGTCCAAGGCATTACTTTAGGTTGATTTAAGCTTTATGCAACTTGAATAGCCCTGTTTATTTCAAGGGCAAATGAAGTTATAGTTAAGCTCATACTTAAGGAGTTTGCTGGATCAAGACCCAAATAAGAACAGCATTTGAACATCACCCTATGTGTCACCTATCACCCAGCAGCCGACCCAAACCCCACTGGAGTTGATGAACAACTCAGTTTGGTTGGCTTGCCACTGAATTTAGAAGAAGCAGTTCCAGATACCTGCTCCTTCTCTTATCAACAAGGTCCTTTCTTTTTATCAGAAGCATGAAACATACTACAGGTACTATCAGAGTTCAAATACAAAACATGACTTGTCACTGAGGCTATATCAAACGATGCCATATGCATGTTCAGCCAAATTCAGACCTTGCAAGCACATAATCATTTCCAAGTCCCTGAGGTGTGTGGGGATTTTTTCTAGAAGAAAATATTTTATATCTATATGGGATGTATCAAAGCAATGAAAAATTGAGTTGTACTTGAAAGAAGCAGAATACAGTACAGAAGGTATCAAAGAATGAAAAAAAACACAGCCATATAAAATTCTATCCAGAGCCATCATCCATTCTATACCAGAATGGCTAACAGTCTGCCTGTGCTTCTGTGCAGAGCAATCCCATGAGTCTTGGCATTAAACAATCTGCAGTTGCACAGAACATCATCAAAGACCACTCATGAGAACATCAAGTGGGTAATTGATAAGGAAGTCCAGGAATATAATTCATACAGCCTGCTACAGTGCTTCTTGCTATAAGAAGAATTACTTTATTTGCATTTAATAATATTATTTGTACTGTGGAATGGTCACTATTATCTTCGTTTGGAATGCAGTACTATAGAAACAGTCCTGAAATGAAAACCAGGATGGACTGCATTTTGTTGAGATGAAGGCTGTGACTCTCCTTTGTCCCCTATGGAGGGTGCCCTGCTCAGACTACCATAGATAAATATTGACAAAAAAATTTCTTACATATTTTTATGGGGATATTAAACTATGTGATGTTTGCTTTTTGCAGTGACTCGTATTATTTGCCTTTATTTGACTTTTTCTTTCTATGTGAAAGAATATGCTGGATATCTTAAAAAAGCCAAAGTGTCTACAGAAAAGTAACATATGTTAGACCAACATGTAAAAACTTCGCTAACTGATAGTTCTTTCGTGAGTGGTAGTGTTGCAATGCATCTCTCTTCAACTCTTAAACCAACAGCAAACTGAATGTATTTTTCTCTTGAGATTCCATAATTAAATATGAAAAAGGAAAATGTGTATATCAAGAATGTGCAGCTCTAATGATGTGGAGTAAGATTAATGCAAATAACCCCATAATCATGAGAATAAAAATACTTAAAACCCCAAGAAACCATGTGAAAAAGCAAACAGAGTCTCCTGGTGCTGCGAAGAGCTTAAGGAAAACCTTGTTAACTGGAGCAGAAGTTTGAAGCGAGTGTCGGCATCTTCATGAGAAAGCGGTCCATAATGAACTTGTGTAGCAAGATGGTGCAAACTACAGACACAATTACCATTAAGCATTAACATCAACACTGGACTTTGGCTCACATTGTTTTGTAAAGAACTAGCACATTGTGGACTTAGGCACTCCAAATTTTCCTGTTTAAGGCAGTAGCTTCAAGTAAGCAAACTTCTGTGGAAGCTTCCTTCAAATTCTCAGGGTGTAATGAAAATATACTCTATTCTCATTTTCCCTTCTTCTTTTTTTTTTTTTTTTTTTTTCAAAGAAAGGACTTTTTTCTTCAGGAGCATGGCTCAAAAGAAAATTCGGTTTAAGATATTGTTTTAGAAACTGTTTCAGTCAGGCAGCCCTAAGATTCAATATGACCTGAAATTTCCTTAAAGAGAGAAAAATGTCAATAAAAGGAAAATCTCGTCAAAGGGGGAAAGGCTTCTCATGTTAAACATATTGTAGCAGGCAGACAAGCAACTACTGAGTGGAAGGTCATACATTAGAACACTAGGCAGTAAAAGAAGAAGCTGTTTCAAAAGACAAATCAAGGCAATTTTCTCTTGTAATGTGAGTTTTCTTACCCTCTATGTGAGCACTGAAGATGCAAAATCTCTGGAAGGGAATGAAAGTTCACTTCTTATAATGGAAATTCCGGCAATAGTATTTGTTTCCTTGGACTGAGTTTGCCATGGGCATTATTTTAGTCTCTTAAGGTCCATATATCAACTGATTGTACAAAGATAAAAGCTTGCGGGTATATTTCAGTCCCTTTAAAGAAGGTGCGTTAAAGACCTATGTACCTAAAGGTTACCCAGGTCTTTAAAAAAGACCTGTATAAAAATATGATTGTCTGTACTCCTTTCCTTTATTTGTAGTAGTCTAACAGGCTAAATCTCTTCCAAGGAAGTAAGAGCCTGTGCTGTGATTCTTCTATTTGCTTGAGACAATTCAGACCACTTCTGCCTCCTCTCAAGGATGAGTTTTAGATGCTGCTTCAAAAATGGGTTGTCCACTTTCTAATAAAAGGTTAGAGGCAAAATGTGAAAGCAGTTCTTGGAGCTTGGACTAGAACCCATGACTTAGTTGCAAAGTAAATATCCAGCAGCATTTCTCTTTTCTATTCCAAGGGACAATGTCCTGGGGCTCTGACAGTTTAGAGCAGAGAACACTATGGCTCCCTTTTTTGCCCTATGCCTCAGGGATTTTTTTCTGCTGGAAACTACAGCACTGGGGCTATGAGGGCAGCACACACTGAGGTCTTTTCCCAGCATGGGGATAGAAGACAAGCAGGGCCAAAGGGACAGCTTTTCCTCATTTAGATAGAACCCCTGTGTTGATAAACATTTCCCCAGTCTGGAAAGAAATTCAAGTTGTACATACTGAAAGTACTGAGTACTTTAAGTGCAGAGGGCCCTTCCTGTAAGTGCTTAGGATTTTCTCTGGAGGTTTGGCTTCAGAACACTGCAGAGCTGTCATGTGGACAGATACTGCAATTTAACAAAGCTTCCAAGCACATTCATAAAATTCTTGGCTGTGGCCTTCTTTTATTGTTATGATCTTGCACCAAAGAATCATCTAGAGATTTCCTTAGTCCTGCAGGAAAGAACAAAACTACATGGGGTGAAAGAGAGCGAGAGCTCATTCACTGTCATTATATAAAGACTGGTGGCTGGGATGATATTGATGTACATCATCACAGCCCACAAGCTCAGATGCTGCTGTGCCACATGCATCAACAATCTCTCATACCAGTACAGCCACATCCTGATCACTGTAAGCTGAAACCAAAATTGGAAATGGTGTTGGCTCCAAAAGCTCGATTTACACATCCCAGCTTCCTAAGTCCTTTCTGGAAAAACAGCTGTTTGGCTGTTTACCAAGAGGAAGTGATTGGAAACATTCTTTCTAGGCTGTGTGGGGGTGTTTGACAAAAGAAAAAAAAGAAGAGCCCAAGATGCAGTGGGGTTAAGCCACAACTCCAGCCCACCTCGTACTGCTGCCCCATGCAGTCCTTGTGGCAGCCATCCCACCTGGATGTCTCATTGGTTTTACTCACTGTCCATGTGAATCTAACATGTTCATCATCAATTTTGTGGTGGCGGGAGATGGTGACCAACGTTGTGTTGTGCACTATGGAACACAAGAGAGATAACCTCTCCACTGAAAGTTTACACTTTACAAGATAAACGATGGAAGAATAGAGAAACACTATTTATATAATTCAGCAAACCAGTGGAAGGACAAAGAATTAAATATATCTTTCTAGATTTCTATTCCAAAGCCCTTTTTGGGCAATGCTCTCAGAAAACAAACCAGGTTTTGTTCTTTACCCAGAAGCTCCCTAAATGGAATGGGGAAACTGCATATAATGCTAATAATAGCCAAGCAGTAGGCTACTCTCTCCTTTTCTAGCAAATTAGATGCCAGTAAAATGAAGGTGTGCATGGAGGTCTTCTTCCTGAGAAAAAGGTTTTCTGTTCATTTCACCTATCAAATAAATTCCACCTCACACACTTGGAGCTACAAAACGTGATCAGAGCACGACTGAGACTCAGCTGCACATGTTCCCAAATCTTGTAATATATTTCAGTACTCTCAGGTTTGTAAGTTAGAGCCACAACAAATACTGCATGAGCAGATCAAAACACACTGAAACCTGTGTGGAGGAAATGATATTCAGAACTCTGTAAAGACTCCGTGGGGAGCAGACATTATGTATCTTTATGTTCTGAACAGAGCTAGTACACTGTTGGCAAATCAAGAAGTAATTAAACAATCCTTCACTTTCATGGGCCTTCGATGAACTCTCACTTTTAAAAGGAAAACTGGAGTCCCCTGTGAAATCATACTGGAGACAAAACCAGACTTCAAAGTTGTCCGTTCACTATGGGTTCACTGAAACGTTTGACAGAAGAAGAATTGAGCAGTTACAATGATAAATTCAGCCAGCTTCAGCTCCCGATCTTGCCAGCAACACATTTCACTCCTCTAGCTTTCAGAAGACACAGGAGACGATCTAACATTAACCAGCAGACACCTTCAGCACCCCTTCACCTTAAAGCTTCCAGAGCAAAGGTGGTGAACCAGCCAAACTCAGTTTGCCCCTACCTCGCTAAAAGGCCTAATGCTGTGGAGAAATGCCTGTAGTTGTCAGGGCAGAGGATTTTAAGGGAGAAATCACAAGCTTCTGCTCCTGAAGCACACAATGGTGGTATGCATGTGGCTGGACACCAAACATGACTTTGATGCTTGGCTCAGGCATAACCACAGTAGGTCTGTGGGAGCATGTGAAGACCAAACCCAGGCTATGAAGGCTTGTAGCCTGCAGGTAGCCCTGTGGTGAGAAGGCCTATTCTCCGCGTCGCCTGTGGAATTCAAAGGGGACTATTCCACTGCTGCCTCACCGCAGGTCTGTGCTGGTATTGATGTTGCACATCTAAATGAGCATCAGGCACTGAGGTCCTGTCCACTAGAAAGGCACAGCTGCATGTTGACTATTTAACATAGCTCTGACCAGCTGTTTGGTGGAAGAGGAGCCTGATAAGAAGTTTATGTGACTGAGATAGAAAAGGTGAGAAAGTGCAATAAACACAGTACTCTCACATCTTTTCATGAACACTCTGTATGAGAGCTATTGAATGGAGATGGGGACACACTGCACCATTCCCTAGGAAAACTTTTTTTGATACTAATGCTTGAAATGAAGAAGGCTACCTTGGCACTCTTCAGGCTCCCCAAACAAACGATCTATTCAGTCAGCTCAGCATAATTTCCTGACATCTAGGATCAAAGTTCAGTAAGAAAAGAGAAATAAGCATCAGTCCATCTCTACTCATAGCAGGAACAGAATATATGATGTCAGCGTGAGGTTTTTTGTTAGCTTCAGCAACCTTGAGACAGATATTACCAAATATGGCACCAAGAAAAGAAAAATAAATTTACCATAGTAGTGCCTAAAACTATGCTTTGATCAGTTTCCATTAAAAAAAAAGGAGGAGAAATAATAAATGTTCCTTTATTGCACTTAAAGCTCAGAAAGTAAGTTACACGCCACTTCACTCTTGCCAGGTTGAAATCTTGCCCAAAAGAGGAAAAATGTTAAAATTCATGTGTTTGACATGAGAAAAAAAAGCAAAAAATTTGGCTTGGCAGAACAAATATGAAAATAGGATTAATGACAAATTTGGTGTCAAAATTGTACTTTTCTGGTTTCTATTTGTTGGAAAGAATGCCAAAGACTTTTTTTTTCATTGTTTGTTTGCACTTCCAACCTGCTTCAGTCATTCCTGCTGAGTTTATCTCAGTCTTTTCCATGGAAACCATGGAATAATAGTCCATCACAGGATAAAATTTTAAACCTTTCTTGATTTAGAGACTTCAGAAATCCTACTTTACTGCAAACACCCAAGAGTACTCAATAAGATGGAATGGCAATGACCATTTTTGGATTCCCTAGGGTGAAATGTTCTGGTTTTCTTTATAGCTTAGACTGTAACTAAGAAAATACCACAACTATGATCTTGAATATCTTCTACTATAAACTATAGTTAAATAATTGACATCTTTGGCAAATAACAGCTGCACTGTGTGTTACTAAAATCAGTCATGAGTAGTGTAAGTAGCACCACTGTCCTTGCTCTGTATTGAATTACCTGATTTAAAGTGGTTGCATTCTCAGGGTACTCCTCATCTCAGCATCTCCTCTTTCTCAGACATTCGCTTTTAATTTGTTACTAAAACATACTTCCTATGTTGCAAGCCTCATGAGCTTTCAGAGCCATCGTCCTTGCTGCTCTCCTCAAGAGCACCACAGGCTACAGATAGAATGGAGCATCCTATGGCATGGGCTGCCTGCATCCACTGAATTACAGGTCCATACATACTTTTTAAATCCACACTGACATGAGCAAACACTATGAAGATTTGCACAGCAAATATTTGGCAAGGAGAAGGTGGTCCTCCATTCCTCCCTCCATCCCTGCCTGGGTGCAGCAGGGTTAGTGTTGGCACACACTGGCAGAAGGCACATTCCCCAAAAGCAACAGGGAAACCTAAAATGCCAGGAGTCCCACAGGTTGCAGCCTGCCAAGGGTTTGCCTGATACGTAGATGAAAGGTAAAGGCCTTGAGTCCTCCTGATTAATTCTCTTTAATTAAGGGACTGCTAATCCCCCACCTGCCAATTCAAGTCTAGCCATATACACAATTACTTTGTTATTTCAAACATAAAGCTTTAAATAAAATGTGTTTCTTTTTCTTTTCTCCTGCTTTTTAATGGATGCAGAGAACCATTCTGTCAAGAAAGAAACAAATGCTCCACTAAACCCATCTCAATGGACAATTTGTTTTTTCAATACAGCATTTAAGTAATAAAGAAAGAATAAACATAAAATTCTCCTAAGAAATAACATGAAAACACCTTTAAAAATGACTTGTCTCAGGCATATTAGGATGCTAATAAACTCAGATGAGACATTTACAGACAAAGCTTGTTCACCAAATCCATTTTCATAAAGGAGTAAGACAACCAGGAAGCAGATCACTTGTGTAAATCAGCAGCATCCTTAGAGTCTTCACAGCTATTTACACCAGCTGAGGATCTGACCAGAGCTGCAGATTAAAAAGAGAAGAGAAAACTCTAAAAGCAAGTTGCAGAATCTGAGAAGGAGCAGGAGAAGTAAACACCCAGTGCAGTGAAACACTGAACTCCTGAGAAATTGAATTAAATCACCTTACAGTGATATGAGGACGTGTCTGGTCTCTTCTCCCAAATAACAAGTGATAGAGAAACAGGAAACACCCTCAAGCTGCATCAGGGGAGGTTTAAACTGGATATCAGGAAAAATTCCTACATAAAAATGGTTGTCAAATACTGGAACAGGCTACCCAGGGAAGTGGTGGAATCACCGTCCCTGGAAGTGTTCAAAAAATGTGCAGATGAGGCCTTTAGTGACATGGTTTAGCTGTGGACTTGGCAGTTCTGGGACTGGACTTGATGATCTTAAAGGCCTTTTTCTAACCTAGTTGTCTCTATGACTCTATAATCAGGGGAAATTCAAGATGTGTCTATCTGACCTATTATTTACAGTTGAAGAAACAATGGACGTTTTTCATTTACAGGTTGAATTGGTGAGAGGAAGATTCCTATTTATATCAACATGGGATGAGATGTTTAATCCAAAGGAAAACATTTTATTTTCATGTACTACTTAAACAAATATTAAAAGATAATATAGCAATCATTTTTGTCATTTATGCATTAACTAATGGACATAAAAGTAATAGTTTAACTCAGCCAAATTTGTAAATTTAATTCACCTACATGTATCAATTTTAGTGTGGTTAGGATTTGCTAGGGTTTGTAAGGTACCCTAGAAAGTCTCACCCACCTGTAGTGGAGACTCTAGCATGACTCAGGAAAACATCTGCTCATCAACCAGTGCTAATCAATATTGTTCAGATGACTGAAATTGAGCTGGTCTGATTTACGGTCCCAGAGCTGGGGCTGAGGAGTAAGCACACAGTGAAGGCAGCTGCCCTTCAGCCAGCAGGAGCAAGACCCCTGAGCTACTTGCCACTACCAGAGAACAAAGAAAAACACTCAGCCCTTTACCAGAGCACAGTCACCAGTGCCTTCATCCAGGCAACATAATTCCTGTTATGTTTTCTCCTTTCCTGGTTGCACCTTTTGAACAAAATTTCTGCTACTGCACACAGAAGTACAATGCAGATGTTGAAGTAAGAGTATGGCATTAAAATGCATAGTTTACCATTTAAAAAAGTACTCAGATGCTATACCATTTGTGATTTTTTTTTTTAAACTAATGTAATATTGGCATTGTGTCATTGAGTTACTGACACAAACACATAGTTTCAGGTTCTTAATTAAAAATTCACATAAAACCTTGTTGGCAGCAGTTTCCCGGGTGCGGTCTTTGATTTTGTGTTGGATTTTTTTTTTTTTCCTTTTTTTTCCCCTCCTTGAATCACCTGAAATGTTTCGATGTGGCCATAAAAAGACTGCATTTAAGAAGCAAGTCCTGAAAGATATGCCAAGTAGTCATTAAAAGCCTATGAATCAATTAGATATGTGCTGAGTTCCTCACATTCTCCAAATACAGGTTGCTGTTTATGTCAAGATGCAGAATTATCAGTTTTTGTGTACAATAAAAATTAGTCAGGAAATCCAAGGGCAGAAGGAGTCAGCATAAAAAAAAAAATAGAGAAAAAAAATGTTTGGATGAGCTGGTTCCATAAAAGCCCATTGGCAAGAGCACTTTTTTAAAAGGAATACTGAAGGACAAAAAGTCAAGCCAATTGCAGGCTCAAAACAAGACAAAGAATGAAAAGAGAAATTAAAAAAAAATGGGTATTTGTTTTCTTAGTGGAGAATGTACAGTATGGATCTAGGGATCCATTTTTTTTTGTCCCCCAGAAAGACAAGTACTCACAAGCTGGGCTAACTTAGAGAGGAAAAATGTTTGCAGGGAATGACTTTCTACGAGAACATAATGCATGGCTGATTATGAGGAAGTCTGCTGCCTGTGTTTTCTCTTAGAAACTGAAGGAGCAAGAGGCAAAGACTGTCAAACCATCTGACATTACCATAAATATCTGAGGTTAGTGAAAGGACATTAAATGTAGTATTACTCTCCAGCTTCAACAGTGGCAAATAAGAAAAGGGAGCTTCCTTGGCTGCTGGGAAAGACAAGAGACATCGTTAGAGCTATAAATTATCAGCATTATCATAGTAGCAGCAATATTGTTAATATACAGTAACTTCCAGCAGGCAAAGACCAAAGCTCTGTTATGGCAAGTGTTGACAAATATGATGGGATACAAACTATAGTCATAGAAGGCTATCTATTGGATAGGTATTACCAAGGGAATCTAAATTATCTTGGAATTCAGGCAAAGTTCACATTTCAGAAGTTCTGGACACTGGACTGCTTTATCAGGAGAACCAATACATTTGTCATTACTCATATCTGTTGTACCCCAAATTATGTCTACATCCAAAAATACCACTTGGACATTATATCTGTACTGCAGTTCTAGAGAATAGCAGTTCTGAACTTCACCGGCACACTCCACAATACTTCCACCTCTCTTCTCATATGCCCAGGATCCTGGAAGCACCTGTACCCTTTATGCTCTGCCGCAGCCCACATCCAGGAGGTCCCACACACAGACTGACTAGGAGCGGAGCAAATTACTCCTGATCCCACATTTGTAAGAGTTAGTAGGTGTATTCTAGCAGATTACAACAGCTTTTCGTCAGGCATGCCACAGAGCACTGCGTACTGTGACAAAAGTCAAAATATTGATTGTTTGAATTTCTGTGCAAGTAGAATTATATATTCACAGACACTTTTTGAGCATCTGCATACACAGCTAAGACATTTCTGCATGAATGCACCTGGTGATCTTTTCTCCTGAAAGGAGTACATCTATGATTAAATTATAACAGTTTTCTACATAGCTTTCTTAATGGTAAAACTGACTGATAGAAAAATATGGTTTACTCTCATTACTTGAAAAATCTCTTTTACTGAAAGTAAATACTTATTAAAGAAACCATAAGCATTGCTTCATTCAGTATTAAAGCTACTTCAGCTACCTCTTTTGTAGAAACCATAGAAAGAAGCAAGGCAGAAAGGGTGCTGTTTGTGCACAGAACCTGCTCATAGCACAAGTAGGGTTTTTTTTTACAGGAAGTAATACAATTAACAGAATAGGCCTGGATCTCAGTATGTTTTATTATCCCCCTCACTGACATTGCCAGTAAATAAAAGTAACCAAGCAGACAAACACTGAAAAAAATTAAACCATAATCAAGTTGCAATTAGTTATTTTGAAAGGCTCCCTTGTTATAGTATCCTTTATTCTAGATCCTGTTTGTCATTAAAAAGGGAATTGATCATTACAGAAGTCACCCAGGGGCTTAAGCACATTCTGAATGAAAAATAGAAATCTGGAGAGAAAAGCCCCCACTCTTCTTGCCAAGCAGAATTAGGGGAGGATGGCTTCTGTGGATGTTCATGTAGCCTGTCTTTTAGAACATGATCTTATTCTCCTTGAAGCTGTGTGTTGTAGTTTAAGCCCACCTGGCAACCCAGAAACCACACAGCCATTTGCTCATTCCCCCCCTTCCTCCCCCCATTCCCAGAGGGATGGGGAGGAGAATCGAAAGAACGTAACTCCCATGGGTTGAGATAAGAACCATCCAGTAACTAAGATACAACACAAACCACTGCTGCTACCACCACTAATAATAATAATGATAAGGGAAATAATAAGAGGAGAGAATATAACCACTAACCACCCACCGACCAATACCCAGCCTGATTGAGCAGTGATCTAACCCTTCCAGGGAACTGCCCCCAGTTTATATAATGGTCATGATGTGCTGTCGTATGGAATATCTCTTTGGTTAGTTTGGGTCAGATGTCTTGTCTCTTCTTCCTCCTGGCTTCCCATCCTCCCTAGCAGAGCATGAGACTCAGAAAGTCTTAGATCAGAGTAAACATTAGTGAGCAGCAACATCAGTGTTATCAGCGCTGTTCCCAGGCTGAAAGTCAAAAATACAGCACTGCACCAGCTACTAAGAAAGGGACAGAATGACTGCTACTGCTGAAGCCAGGACACTGTGTTAATTTCATCTTTAATAGGATTGGGCTCAAGTTTTTCATTCATGCTGGATTTTGCTTCTGTGCTTCTTTTCTGCTCATCCTTCTTCATGGCTGGGAAAGATTTAAAACATATAAACAGATGGGATTTTGCTACACTAGTTAACACGTTGATCAATCACATCATCTGCTGTGTGAGCCATCCTTCCCTCCCCTCCTTCCACAAACGCACAAAGAAAACCTCCAGACTGTTTGTGTATCATTGGTCATGATGATAGGCAACACATTTCTCAGTTTGTTCCCCCCTTCAAAGATATAAAGGTCTACACAAGGTTTTTGCACCTAACTTAATCTTAGATAAAATTCTTAGGAAAAAAACCAAACCTGTCTCTAATTTCTGCTGTGCAGTGTTTAAGATCTAGGACATATGTGCCCACAGCTTCTTGGAAGTCTTCCCCTGGGGCTGGCAAAGGATCATGTCACAACTGCCTGGGGACACCTTCAGTGAAGAGATGCCTCTTTGTAGTGTGGCTGTTGCTCCAAAAATGTGTTATGGCAGTGAGCTGTAGTCCTCCGGATTCAAGGCGTTTCCTGAGCTAGGCACCATATGGTTATGCAAAAGCCTTCTGCAAAAGCTGCTGTGATGAGAACAGGCAGGACAGGAAAAAAAGTGGAGAAGGAGCACAAAACCAAAATCACTGCAACAATGGTAAGTGGTAAGAGAATATATGAAAAGCAATAGTCACTGCACATTGACATTCATTGCAAACTGTATTTCTAACGTTTGCCAGTAGAAAAACACTGTGTGGTGCAAGGATACAAAATTTTGCAAGAAAAGGTTTTGGGTTTTTTTTAATTAGACTAGCTGAATTGGCTTTAAAAACAAAATGCCTTTGGGCACAAAGAATTTTCATCAGTTCCCTTTTCTTGGTGGCTGAGCTCCATTGGTGAAGTTTAGATGTTGATTTTTTGAGGCCTCACTTCTTATGCAGGACTCAGCAGTGCAGGAAGGACAGGTTAATTACATTCTCCTGACTACTGGGACCAGAGCTGGCCTCCTGGAAGTGAACACATTGGAGAAAATGGGGAAAGGCCAAAATGTTTCTGATTTGAAGAGTGGGCTTCCTTCTTGCTTGCAAATGAAATGCTAGGGCTGGAAACTCATATTGAATTATACCTTATTTATTCTGAGCACTTTCTAGGAGTAACTACCACACATAGACTGTGAAACTCTTCTAGCATCTGTGATACTGCTATTCTGTAAAGATGCTTAGGAAAGAAATGACACTCTTCTCTGCCGTAAAAGATATTGTCTAAGAAAAGCAGACTTTAATTCCAACTTGCATTCAGAGGACATATGGAAGCAAAATCAATGTTTGGCCAAACAGATCAAGGAAAGCAACTCCTTGTCAAAGTAACTGCATTTTTCAGACTCCTATATGCCCTGTTCAAATGCTACTGAAGTCAATGCAAAAACTCCCTTGGGGTTTTAATAGCATCAAGAAATGATGAATAAAAACATCAAATATAAAACCCAAACCTTGACCATGAATCACATTTAAAATGCAAGCAATATTCACCTCATATTCTCTGCACCCAGTATTTTAATGCGAGAATCAGGCAGAGGTGCACAAGGCCTCTTCAGCTGGTGTACACATTAGTGAGAGAATTTTGCCAACTATCAGGACTTGAACTGAAACATCATTGTTTAATGTTGTCTCAAAGAGCTGTTGCATTTAATCTTTAAACATCAAAGGAGTTGAACACATCCCAACAAAACTATTAATCTTCAAAAGCAGAAGAAAGCTAGTATTTTTGACATACTGAGAGACTGGGGATTTCTTTGCATTATAGAATCATAGAATCATAGAATCACAGAATAGTTAGGGTTGGAAAGGACCTTAAGGTCACCTAGTTCCAACCACCCTGCCATGGGCAGGGACACCTCCCATTAAACCATATCACCCAAGGCTATGTCCAACCTGGCCTTGAACACTGCCATCAATGGAGCATTCACAACTTCCCTGGGCAACTCATTCCAGTGCCTCACCACCCTCACAGTAAAGAATTTCTTCCTCATATCC
>JANRGW010000008.1:0-28550 GCA_024733675.1 Psilopsiagon aymara | reverse complement strand
ACCTCCCTCGACCTGCTGGTCACACTCCTTTTGATGCAGCCCAGGATACGGTTGGCTTTCTGGGCTGCAAGCACACAGCCAGCTCATGTCCATTTTTTCATCAGCCAACACCCCCAACATCTATGGCCCTGCACAGGGTCCACTCCAGTTTTAAAGCAGTTCACTTGAACTGATTCTGAGTGCCTTGTCAGTACTCAGTGAAAGAGCACAGTATGTTCCTCTGGTCTTATTTTTCCTTGCTTTATCACTATTTTGTGTATGTTTGCTTTGCCACTTGTGATTGAAGCTATGCTAAAGCCAAGCAAGTATAAGAGCTCTTCACAAGCACTGTATCTTCTAGTCCCAAACGTTTGTCATAACTTAACTATCCAATGACACAAAGTGGCAACATTCAATCTCAGTCATGAAAATGAGTATTTTCCAGTTCAGCCAGAGTCTGGCAGCACCTGAGGGGCAAAAAGATACTTCAGACCAAGTATACTTCAATATATACTTCTACAGCATAAGCTGAAAGAATTAAAAGCCATTTCTTCTTTGTTTTGCACAGCACTATGTAGTATAATATTATCTGACTAACCA
The DNA here is from genome assembly GCA_024733675.1 of Psilopsiagon aymara. Classification (NCBI taxonomy): domain Eukaryota; kingdom Metazoa; phylum Chordata; class Aves; order Psittaciformes; family Psittacidae; genus Psilopsiagon; species Psilopsiagon aymara. The sequence goes on along the minus strand of JANRGW010000008.1, from coordinate 27,971 downwards.
GGAAAAACTGCATTGTAAATGTGAAAACCAAAAGGCAGAACAAATATAAAGCTATGCTGACTACACTTAAGCCCTTTGAACTTGTAGAAATTTCATGTTGAATCTGATTATGTCCAAGCTTCCAGGGAAATGCTTAGCCATAGGCTGAAAAAAGCCTGAGACAGATTATACTTCTGTATAAGAACTAATAAAGTCTTTTAAGATTCATCCTTGTCACAGTCTGAACTGTAAAAGCAACCTAGACAGCTAAAGTATATTTGCATGAGATATTTGAAAGTGTTACTTTCTTCTAAAATTATTTTGTTCTAGAAGAAAAAAAACACAAAATTCCCAGTAAGCAGTGATTTCGCACATAGCTATAAACATAGCTGCTGAGCTCTTAAATGTTGAGACAAAACATACGTGGCAAGATACTGGAGCTTCATTGTTCTATGGAAAACATCAGAAACATTCTAACAGATAAACTACGATGAAGTCAACTGTGCCTTGAAAACTTGTTTTGCTCTGCTACTACTTTAAAATGTGCCCTTAACTTACTTAACATTTACTTATTCCTTTCTTTAGGAGATTGCTAGAATGAGATACATCAGCAAACTATGGCAGGTGACTACAAAATCTTTACCTATTGCAGTTTATTAAAAAAAATCTGTTACTTACTGTATCTCTCTCTACAGTACACACCAAATGACTTTTGATTGCTTTATCTCTATTGTAATTTCTATAAATCAGAATTCCAGAAGCCATGCTGAAAAGAGACAAGGGCTTACACTGAACTGCTCCCATGGTAAGTATCCTGTCTGGGTGACAATAATGGTGTTCCGAGCTGGGGATAACCCTCTTATTTTAGGGGGGGTCTCCGGCACTGCTTTTTTTACTGCAAAAGCAGCTCTTTCTTGTGAATCACTTCTATGCCTCCCATATATGCTGTTAAATTCATGCAAAAATGCAGAGACTGTTCATATGATCACATAAGGAGATATCAGATTCCCTCCTGGATGTGAGAAGATTTGCTCAAACACTCTTCCCTTCACAAGGAAAACCGTGAACATTCTGGCAGTGCAGAAGAACCACTATCACAGCCGGAAGCTGAACAGGTCACTGACTCAATACATTGAGTTCCACATCTTAATTTTTGTTGAGATACTGCATTTATCTGTAAGCTCCTCAAAGTCTGCACCATTGTGGAAAATACAACTGAAAGTTTCTTGAAACCTACGTACCTGAGGGACTCATTGCAGGTTGAAATCATGTGAAGATCTTAGTAAATATCTCCATTGTGCCTTTTATCCACCTTCAAAATCTAAGCAACATCATAATTTTGTGGACAGTTAAGAAGGGCTCCTTTGTTTTTTTGATAGGATTCTTAGCAGACCATTATGTACATTCAGTACTAATCTTAATTTTTTCACTGTTGAGACTAAAGTCACACCTTTGCAGAACTCGGCAGCAATTCAGAATGCCTACTAATGGCATTTACATTTTAAGTAAAAAAAAAAATAAAACCAAACAACTCCAATTGAAGTAATGGAACAATAATCTCACTATTTTACAGTATTTGGAAGAAAGAGACCAGCCCTTTGCCCTCTGTTTTAAACTGCTGAAAAAATATACCCACATAATCATGGAAGAAGCAAGACTTGCAAGCTTAGACCTGAGCTTTTCACTCACTGAAAGCTACTGCCTTGTATTTATTCTAAAACCAATCTTCTACTAGCTTTAGGAAAAACACCCTGATTATAGCACCTAATTCCATGCCCACTTTCCACAAATCAGAGTCCTGGCTTATTTAGTGTCTCCTTGGAAAGCAGCTTGGAAAGAAACCATGCCAAAATCTGTCAAGACTTCTTCATCTTTTAAGACTGCAGCACATCTTATGAGTGTTTGCTCCAGGCAGTGCCTACAAATTCTTGGGTCTAACTAATTCAAACCTTTGATCCCAAACAATTTCAAACACAAGTACATTAACCTTGCTTTTTTTTCAAAAGGGATTGTGTCTCCAGAAGTCAAACAAACAATGCATGGGCAGCAGCTATGTCATGCAACTAAATTATAAGATACAATTATGCTATATGTCCTCAGAATATTAAAAAGAAGAGGAAAATGCAAGAAACCTTCAGGTGGGATTTTGCTCCTTAATTACGCAAATTACACATGCTTCTTTTAAGGCTGTGCTCATACATTATGATTCAGCATAGGAGAGGTAAATATTTCCATAAAGAAAACAAAGTTAGGTAATACTTAATTTCAGATTAAAAGCTCCAAGTAAATAACTCTGAGTTTCAGTCAACAGCAATCTCTAGATATTAAGGATATGCTTTTTGGTAAACCAAATTTAAGATGCTGATACATGAAAACTTTGTCACGTTATCTGGAAGACTGATGAGTGCAGCAAATAGGACTATGTTATTCGCATTGAAAAGCAGGGCTGCAGGAGACTGTGTGCAGATGTGATTTTATATTTGTGCCACTTTCCCATATGTCCTTCTGCACCTAATCAAAATGGATACTTCTCCCATCACATGTGCAGGGTAATCTGAGACTGCCAGCACACTACAGCGCAATGAAACCCAGGGAGAACTGAAAACGTTCTGCATCTCTAAGGGTTTTAACTTTCTACCTCATTATGGGAAAATGTTGCTGACTCTCTGAAGAACTAATTGCAATTTAAGTATAATAGTGCAACATAGGTGATGTATCATAATGAAAACTTTCTATCCATCTTGCAGCTCCAAACAATTTGAAGATCTAAACCAGCACTTCCTTTGTCTGGATGTCATTGTTGTCAAGGCCAAAAGTCCTTTTACTTCAGTGGGCTCAGAATGAATAAAGCAAGGAGAGAGATATTCCTTCACACTACTACTTTATTATTAGGAAGTTAAACAAAATGTTTGAAAAGAAACTGCACAAACTTCTCTAGGAACCCCACATATATTTCAGTAGTTTTAGATATATATTCTGTAAACAGGTTCATTGGTAGGATAGGGTTGAATTGTTTGATGTGCCTTACAATAAAAAATATTAATCTCTCTTTAGGCTTACGATTTTTTGTTCAAGCACAAGCTTCTATATGACCGCAGAAATGCTTTTGCAGAGCAGAAAAGCAGCTCAGGCCATAGCTATGACAAGTAATAAGCATAGTGACTATGGACCCCAACCTGAAGATTAAAACAGGCAATTTTGAAAATAAATCTACATCTTGATTTCTGCTGAAATAATACTCACATGTGTAAGTGCATGCACAATATGCCTCAGCTACATGTCCTTACCAATATGAACTGGAGTCTGCAGTAGCAGAGAACCTTCCAATTCTCTTGATTTCTCTTCAAGATAAAGTATGAGCACCCAAACAAACGTTTTTCAATTATCCAGCAGTTATCATTAGGTTCACAATTTTTCAAGAATAAAATCATACAGCTTTATTTCATCTTTCAATCTACCCTGACTGTAATGTAAAAGACAAGTAGACTGAAACTACAGAATAATTTTAAATAAGCTGTATTCTTCTGCTAAGAAAACACTGATGAAATTTGAAGACTCAAAGTTCATGGTCAAGTCTACAGGGCTGGTAACTTGTACAAGTTCAGCTACTCTGCAATGAGAGAAATAATAAAATATTTGTTCATCACAGGAGTTTTACATTTTCTAGTTAATATTTTTCCAGCGCAGCAATTCATTCTGCCCATTATAAAAATTCTTATTGGTCTGGCAAAAGTTAAATAAAATACAGGATTAAGTATTTAAAATATGAGTTCCTAAGACCTTAATTTGTATTAATGCCCCCTTCTTAAAGTTTTTGACAGAGTTCTATTCATAATGAAGTGTTCAGAGGTAATTATTTCTCTTTCTTGTATGTGAATTATGAGAATTATTTATATACTCAATCTTAATATCATAGCTTCATTGCCTAATAGGAAAAATCCACAGGATATGAATCATTCTGAGAAAGAATTAAAAATCTTTTCTTCTGTTTTTTAAAAAAAAAAAAAAAAAAAGATGAAAAGATTTCTAATGACATAAAATTTACACTGCTGCAGGCTCTGCTTGCAAATCTGAGCTCTTGCTACGTAACTCAAAGCTACTGGTTCATACTTCTCCTTGCCTTGAAAGGTATAAACTGCAATGCTGTAATGATTAGTTTATGAAATAGTGGAGTGATAATAAGGCTATAAGAAATGTAAGTTAAATTATTAATTAAAAAAGGTAAAGAATAAGTAATGAAAGTAGCAAGTTACATGGCCCTTTTTGTAAAAGTATGGTCAAGATATAAACCTAGCAGCAGTTTAGCACCTAGCCTTCAGCCTGCGGTCATGCTGTAATGAAACGCCTGACATTACAAATACTTTCATTTGACAGTTGTTCTCACTCATAAAGTAATGGGCCATGAACAAAGCTTATTAAAAATTGCATATAAGCTGTAAAAGCCATAAAAACTTCTACTGACATTTATTGCCAACGAGTAGCTTGAGGATGTTGATACATATTGATAACAGTCTGCTTTGTGACATTTTGAAAGTTTACTCCTAATTCACTTGCAGAATATGCAAAGATATTTTTTCCACCATACCTTCAAGTCGTTAAGTCATTTCAATATCCACCAGAATCTTTAATGGATATCTACCTATCTCACAGACATTCTGCCATATGTACGCTATGTGCATATCCTCCAAAAGACAGTTTTTCCAATAAGAAAAATGGGAGGTTTTCAGAATGTTCAAGTTAATAAACACAGCAAGAATTTGTTTTCCGATAGCTTATATCATCAGCAACAAACAGTAATGTTAAGACCTAAAATCCCTCTAGGGATAAGATTCTATGTTCGCCACCTCATATGTATTTGTACACACATAAATATGGCAAATATTCACACAAAAGCAATTCAACCTACACTAACCCCAGTCTTATTATTTGGAGGCACCAAAGAAAGGCTGTGCTTCATACAGGTGACTTTAGTACAGACTTAATCCTATTCCCCTGCAAGTAAGCTGTGGTTTTACTACTGTATTAGCATAGGAGAACTCAATGGTAATGTCATAGCTATAGCACAAGTGTACTTCAACTGTGCTGAAGGCAGAGGCTGCAAACCATCCTCTGTTCTTGAATCCAAGCAGGTAACTTTTGGCTTTCTTTCTTAACATTTAGAACATTCAAGTGTTATAAAATTTCTAATTACTGCACAAGAGAACCAGCAGCGTTCTACCTTGCCCTATTCCACTGCCCAGAATATTCTCATTTTAAGCAGCTTGTTTTTCTCAATATGGCAACACCTGCAGTCTCTGGACACTGCACTTCTGTTCTTCTCTGAGCCTGGGAAAATTCTGGATACTAACCTTGTTTTACTACCTCTGCAGAAAACATGGAAAAATTAAGCCTGTTTGCCACAAAAATTCTCTTGTGTTAAGATAAATTCCTGAGATTTGTGATTTTATCTTTTTTATCAATATTATGACAAGTTCTGAACCCAGCTGGCAAAGTATTACTGTTAGAAATTTGTTTTATTGCTTCTCAACTTTCAAACAAGTACACTGAGCAAAAATTGTGTACCTTAAATAGCACTACAAACACCAAGGGTAAGATTTTATCTCTTATACATGAAAATGCTACATTTAAAGTGAGTCTCATTGTACTAATCCAGTCGCTGTTTGCACAATTCCTTTGGGAAAGGTCATAAATCCACAGGATATATTTGAGATTTAAATTTTGCATTTGAATCTTTGATTTAAAATATAAAAGACATAAACCTACATTTACCCTGACAATTCTGAAGTGACTATGCAGTTGTAAAAGCCCAGAGGTAAATTAATCCAGTCAGCATATTGCATAAATTATGATCAATAATTTTAATTTCAAAGTGGCTTTTCTTAGTCCTAGAGACAAAAAATACTTGATCACAGAATAATCACCAGGGTTTCACACCTCTTAACTTCAGAAACCCACAACACATGCTCGGAATATGTGTCATTTGTTTATTTTTAAATACAAACATAATGCCCCCAAAATGCATCTTTTGAGCAGCAACTGCAGAAGTAGAGATCTGTAAGGTGTAGACACTGGCTAAACAGCATATATATGTTTTTAACAAACACTTCTGAGATAACGATTTGAAATTAGAGACAATGAACACTAAAGTGTTACAATATGAAAAATGCAAGGTTTTTTTGCAAGAGCTGCTACAAAACCTCATTTCCTTTCTGTTATTTACATGCCATGTAATACTGGTATGTAACAAAATGTGAGGGAGAAGAGTTTGGTCCTGTAAGGCTGGAACGGCAAAAGACTTAGCACCACTCCTCCATCCTAGCCTTTCTGGAAAATCAGTTGTGTACCACAGATCAAACCTGACCAAACATATTTGTACAATGTGCCTTCTTGCAATAAATGCATTAGCAACGCTGTAAGAGGCTTTGTCTGGGATGCAGGACAGCTAAAAGCTGAATACTGACTAAATTCAAAAGGAAGATTTCTTCCCTGCAAAAAAAGTCACTCCCTTCCATCAAATGTGCATTAATTAGGACCTTTTAGCACATAGCTCCACTGGGAGCCATCAAAAGCACTTGCTACTTAAAATCCCAAAGAAAAATCCAGTAAACCAGAGCATAGGTATAAAGAAATGGAAACAAAGATAGAGCAGTCTGCCTTAGATGAGTTAGATCTGGACTCGGAAAACCGAATTGCAATTTAGCGTAACACTGAGAACAACATTGCTTTGAACTCTAAATCTCCAGTTCTAATAGCTATAAAGTGGTCTTAGGAATTGTAAACACTCCTAAATGTATTAGGAATACTAGACTAAAGGAACTCAAGGTTAACTATAGATAAGAATAAGTATTTGTTCTACTTTTGGTTTCTATATTGTCATAGAAATCCTGACAATGAATATTGCCCAGCAATGTCTTTCATTTGTGATAAAGTGAGTGTGGAGTTGGGGACAAGGAAAAACAGATTAAACAACAAAAATAAACCTTCACAACGTATTGTTCCAGCAGAAAAAGTGGAACAAAAGAGAGCAAGAAATACAAGTTACTGTGATAGAGGCAAACATTTGTTGCAATAAATTGCTAGGGCTTTCAAAGCTGCAATTTTCAGGCTATAAAAGGACATTGTCATGTTCTTTCAGATACAATAGTTGGAGAAAAAGACCTTTGCTCAAGAGTAGAGAGATGCTCTGTTTGAGAGGCAGGGGAGTCATCCCCACATCTCAGACACAGCCTGACACTGATCTGAGGAGATTGCCTACTCTTAATGTAATTGCATACTGACAGTAGCGCCCTTCTTGTTTCTTAATTTGTTGCTTTCTCTTCCAAACACAGAAACGGGAATCATTGAGAATCAAGTCAGAAAAAACATTTACATGTGGAAAATGTAAATCTAAACCAAGAATTACTTTCAAGAAAAATTCTGCTGTAGTTCAGAATTTCCTTTCAAAATATGACATATTTTTAAGGTTTCTCCCTCTTCTATCCATAATTGATTCGACTTTATTTACACAAATAAAAAATCTGATACAAATAGCACTGTGGCTATCTCAATACTACAAGAAGAAGCTACTCTCCCAATCCCCAGTTTAGCAAAACGTTTAGTCATTCCTGAGGTCTGACAAAAGGTATTAAAAATGCAACTGTTGTAGATTACTTCTACTTATTAGAATATATACCCTTACTCAGAAGTATCCAACTCCCACAAACTCAATAAGCCAGATAATAACCAAAATCTCATCTTCTGGTTTAGTATAGCAGCAATAAATTTTGGATGAATTGAACTCAAACATGACTTTATTTGTTTTAAAGGAATTTCCCCAGGTCTTCTGGCACCAGTAGATAAAACATACAAGATTTTAAACCCACTGGACAATATCTGTGGTGTAATCTCTGAAACTCCTGTATAATTCTGACTGCTCTCTGATCTTTCTTTGCTGCAAAGAAATTGAGTGTTCTGAAAGAAATGATAGAGGTGTCCCACAGTGTTACTGCTTCCATGAAGGGATTCTCTCCCCACACTTCCCATAGCTCACAGATGGAATAAGTTATCTCATCTATATGACAGGGAGGGGAACAACAAATATAACTCAATTTACTTCACTGAGCTGGTTATCCAGAAGTATTCACTGCAAAATATCTATGCCCTTTTAACACAATGCAATTTTTCAGCTCCTATTTACTATCCTGCTGTCGCAGTTATAACCATGAGGAGAAAAAAAATAATAATCAGCGAATGAGGCACACTTTAAAGATACTTCCTTCTTGTATTACAGGATGTTTACTCCATGTTACTAAGCATGTTAGTTTCCACATTCAAAAAGTGGATGAATACTATAATGACCCATTCTGTTAACCTTTTTTGTGAGCATTATAACGGATGATCAATGACATACATTGAGATCTAGACTCCAATGCCCAAATATAGCCCTCGTCTATTCTTAGCTCTAATATTTTAGGTTTTTATGGCCTCTACAATTTTTTCCCCCAAAGCAGAAGGTCAGAAAAGACAGTAGCTCACGAGATCCACTGAGCCTTCTGTTCACAGGAATAATGTGGCCATCATTATTTCAACCACTTTGGTGCAGTTTCAAGAACTTAACTATAACACAAAGTGTCCTGTAAAATTTTCACTAGCTGATTGTAAGGATGCAAAAGCTTATATATAACAATTACAAAAAAGGGGGACGTTAGATGTAAAATTAGTGTCATAGTAAGCAACACCACTAAAAGTTTAAGAGTTAAAATTATTGTCAATAGAGTCACAGCCTTGGATACATAGTGATGTAATATTTCATCCTAATAATTTTAAAGAGGCTTCAGAATAACTACATTTTTATTAAGACATAGGAATCTTTCTTATTTTGACACAGTTACGTGCATTGTTCCACTTGCAGCTCAATAGATCCATACCAGTAACAATTCTGAAGCCCCCTACATCATGTGCTAGACTGGACCTCCACTTGTTTCATAAAGAACATTAACCTAAAAAGCATTTCAAGCACAAAACTCATTACCCATCTGTATCAACACAAGTTTTACTTCCAGGACAGAATGTTTGGAAGAATTTTTACATTCTTCATTGCTAATGTGCCCAATGGGAGCTAGCAGAAAGTGTCACCCTAAGAGTGTGACTTAGAGATGCTCCTGGAGGTCAACAGCCAGGGCAGCTCATCAATTATGTATCTTACTCATACAAATCACAGCAAATCAATGCTTAGTTTTTAATTAAGAGATACCAAAAATTAAATAAATCACAGAATCATTAGGGTTGAAAAGTTCCTCTGGAGATCATTCAGTTCAACCTTCCTGCCAAGGCAGGGCCACCCAAAGCAGGTTACACAGGAACATGCCCAGGTGGGTTTTGAGCACCTCCAAAGAGACAGACTCCACAAACCTCCCTGGGCAGTGTGTTCCAGCACTCTGGAATTTCTACAAAAAGTTACTACATTATATTTTGCATTATTTTTTCCACATTATAGTTTTTAAATATGCACTGAAAAATGTTCACATTATTTCAAGTAAAAATCTGCTTTAACAAGTTTAATAAAAACACTAATTTAAAACATCAAACTTTTATACTGCACGACTTCCATATCTCTTAGATCAGAGAAAAGCAGTGGTCACGTACTTTAATTGTAAAGCTTATATTAAGTAAAAGTATACTTCCTTATTGCATAAGTCCCAATACCTTGAAATTACCATCTTATTTCAAGCAACTACACAATGCATTTTCATTTTATTAGGAGTGGATTTTTGAAGGTTACTGCTGCCACAGGAACAAAAAAGCATTCTTTCCACAGGACAAATAGGAACAGGCTATGTAATGGCCTGCCAATTGTTTGTTTGAAGTTTGAGAGAATTAGAGGTAGTTCATTCTTTGCTCCAGCATGCTCTTGGGATGCTTCTGCACAACTTCCCAAAATCATATAAAACTGTTCATGGCAATTTTATAATATTTACTACTACCACTAAAGAGGAAGCTGAGATACCTGAGCAATTTTATTTATGTGTACAGAAACAATTTAAAGTGGGAGACCAGCACTAATTCTTTGATTACAGAATTATCTGATTCAGAAAGTTTTCAGTGTAAAGTCATTTGAAATAAGTGTACCACAGCCCACAAAACACCCAAACCTTAACAGATAAAGAAGATGGGACAATACTGCCAAAATTTGCAAACAGGCACAGACAGTCATACTGCCTTGCTGTCAGGCCTCATAAATTAAGCAGCTCTCTGTGTGGCAAGTAGCTGGTGATAGTCCTCTAAGGAACACAATTTTTATAGGCAGTAGTAATGGAGATTAAGTAGCTCTTCTCTTTTCACTGACTCATTACTGAATCAATGCCCCAGCATGGGTAACAAGGTAACTAGGGGACACTATACTGATCATCAAGTGCCACTACAGAAGTGCTAGGGTCTGTGTAAGATAATTAAGCACACCTAGTTTTCACTGTTTTTTCTTTAGTATGAAATCATTACAATCTACAGATAGAAAGCTACATAGACATGGAATTTGGTAACTGTGTGCTGACTATCTGAATCCTTGTGTTGGTTCCAGGGGCCAATTGCCACCTACCCTGAAAACACTACTGTAAGCTTGGGTGCTCCCTGTAGCTCTTTTTTTCAAGACCATTATGTCATAACCACAACAGACAACAGAGTTACTCCAACTCCAAGCACAGCAGCTAATAAGGAGGAGAAAAAAATGACTGCTATAGCTGAACCCAGGACACATGTAATCCACACACTCTACAGATTAAGAGTCATAAGTAATTGTCTCATACACTAAACATAGAGTTCAGAATTCTGTCTCAGCAATTGAAATAATTAGAGCTGGAAAATCTTGTCTATATACTTATGTCAGTTGACAAATACTGAATTCCTCACTTCCCTAGTTTTAACTTCAGATCTATGTGATACACATAAAGCAATGAAGCTTTCTGTAATTTAAACATTAAGTTGATTATAGAAGGTGCACTGGTTGCACTGCAGTATTAATTAAAAAATGACATTGTTTAGTGTCAGCTCATCACAAGACAGATGGCTTGGAAAAATGCCAAGGAAGTTTAGTCCCCCCTGTAGTGCAAATGCATAGCGAGTGCTTACCCTATCGCTCTCTTGTCAAGTGCAGTGAAAATGCAAGCCAAGCACTCGCTCATTCTTTTTTAGTACAAATGTATCCATAGGAAAAAAATAGCCATTTTTAATGGGTCTGGCTGAATGCAATTTTGAGGCATGATATATGTAGAATGCTACTACTTATGAAGTGTAGCGGGGAGCAACACTGTGAAGGTTTAGTCTTATTTTTATTCTGTTCAAATACACAAAAGGTCAAAATAAATTGCCTAGAGGCATATCAGTAGCACAAATTATATGTTTCCTGTTGCCTAGATATCACAGGGGTTTCTATGTTAGTCTACTTAAGATTTGACTAACGTATCTGACTTTAAAAAAAAAACCACACACTGGGATTATGTCCCATCAGAGAATAAGACTGAATTACAACTTCTCCCCCTCCTGCTTTGTAATGGTGGTCATGAGGACTTGTAAACTCTACAAAGATGTGACCCAGGTCTATGCAAAAATTTCAAAGATGTTTTTTTTAGCTGTTTATCATTCTATACAATATTTATGTTACACCACTTAGATTTCAGAATTACTATATTTATCAGTCTTACATTCATAGTACAGAGACTATTTTTAAAGCACCATCGCATTCGTTATTTGCAATTAAATTTATTTAGAGAGGACACTGACCAGAGGAAATTAGAATGGCTGGTTATAGAGCCATTACGCTACACAATACTTCTAACATCTCATCCTCATTGAAGAAAAGATGTAGTCACGTGGAATTAATGTATGGCATTAATAACAATGTGGATTTGTAAAAGGAAAGATGCAGTGGAAAGGATTGCCATTCATTTCCTTTTATAATGTCTTCAGTTTGGAAGTGTAGCATTTTTTATTTCAGGGATAAATCTAGAAACACTTAAGCTATTACAAAGAATTACACCCTGTTGATGAAATGCTGCAGAACTATTCTATTGCAGTCTAATGGGAAACAGACACAGTGAATAATAAGAAATGCTATGAAGACAAACATCTTAATTAGCTGGATTTGACTATAATTCTATTGGAAATTTTGTAGCACTATTATAAACTATTTCATTTAACATCAGAGTTCAAAATACAGTCACCCAGTAAGTATCTATTACAATATTGTACAATGTAGGAGCCTAATCCTATTCCCATTAAATTCTCACTGACTATAGCAATAATCCCAGTATACAAAGTCAGCTATAATTCCAATATTACTGTTTTGACATTTGCTTTTGGGAAGCAATGCGTATCAGGGAATTTCATGTAGATCACTGAAGTTAACCTCCACTCACCCCATTTCCCTACTTTGTTTTGCCCCATCCCTCCCTAGTAATCATCAATAAAAATCCATGGAAGATGGGAATGTTTTAAGTACTAAATTTTTGAGATTTTTCTGGAGCTGTTCCTACAAGGCCTGGTTGAGCAGTCAGAATCTCTGCATGTGTCCCAGCCAACACTGCTTCTATAGACTTGTTTTCATGCCAGACTTTGTGAAAATTTTCAGTGTACAAAAATGTCCATAATACTGAGCGGCTGGAAGTGGAGGAATAAACAGTTCATGTCATACAAAGGAATTATTAAGGAAATGGGAAGTTTCATTGTCCCCAAATTAAAAAGACAACAAGTGCTGCACTTTGGTTGTTTGGTTGTTTTTTGTGAAGGATCTTCAGAATTCTCTTTTACTTTCCTTCCTCTGCTGACTTTTATTACTATTCTAGCACTCCAATTTTTAGTAACTTAGCATACTTCTTTAGACTTGTCTATAAAGGAATTTCGTTTCAGTTTCTTTGATCAATTCTAGGAAGAAAAAAAAAAAAAAAAAAAACAACAACAAACCTAGAGGATTTCAAATATTACATGCATAATTTATTAATTGCTTATTAATATCAGCTATGACTCTTCCATGTCTTAGTTGTCTGTATTTCTAGCAGGTCTAACATATAAAACACAATGTCAACTTTTTACTTGACTATAATTTTAAGCTCATAGAAGGATTCAGGGACACAAATGAGCTTTAAAGGCCTTAAATGAACAACTGTGACATTTAAACCTCTCACAAGTGCTCCTAAGTTCCAAAATCCTTACTTGTGAAGAGATGACTAAGTTGAAGAGTTTGCAGCGCTAAATCCTGAGGTGCCTACACAAACTCTGAAGCAAATTAGTTTTACAGAAACTCAGCCTTTTTCTTAAAAAAAAAAAAAAAAAAAAACCCTGACTAAACAAAGAAAACCCAACAAACCCACAACTTCAGATGTAATCGTGCTTTTTCATTTTGTCAGAATACACAGAAACACAAATGAGCTTTACTGTGCTCCATCTAGATAGGAATTTCTCATTCCCTGCCATCAGTGCCACCATTCAATATATATTCTCAACATGCATGCATAACTGAAAACACTGCAGAAAAACGCTATGTCCTTCAATGAATGACTGAAACTGAGGGGTTTTAGTTGGTTTGGGCTCTTTCGCTTTTATTTAAAGCTCCAATATTGTCCTCCAAAGCAGAGCAACTTACCTATAAACTATGATCAAAAGGTGAACTCTGTTTTCCAAACCTTTAAGGACAGCTCAACAGGCAAGGCCTGTTTACGTGTATTGCACTAGTTTTGGTTAGGACTGGATTCCTTTCTCCATGCTCATACCAACCCTGTTACAGGCAGCAAATACTGAGTGGTCAAGAACCATTACACTGTCCTTTTTCAGCTCCAAAACTACATTAAACATTTTTTTTTAACTTTATCCTTCTATCACATGCACACTCTCATCTCAGTTGCATTCTTTCAAGCTTTATTTTGTACTTCTGGTTATATCCCTATAGTTTTTCTATACTGAACCCTTCACATCAGCCAAATTGGCTGAAACAAATCAGCTGGCTACCTGACATTTGTCTTGGGTTTTTACTCCACTTCTGATATCATACATGCAACAGAAAGGATAATCGCTACATAAGACTCTGTTTGACAGCTAAGCCAGTTCAAGATTGCTGATAAGTCTTTAATATAAGCTGACTGATCTGCTCCAGAAAAGACTGAACAATAAAACTATCGCTGAGTGTGTCTCCCCATTTTTATCACCCTCAACTGTGCTAATCCACATGTTATTTCAATTAAAATATTTGCAGATATCTCAGAATCTGATTGAAACCCACTGGTTATTTTTTAATTCATGCTAAGGCTCAGATAGGGAAAAAAAACCTCTTCTCTTAGATCTGCTACTACTATCTGTGATCCCTTTGGGGACTTGAGACTATTCCTAAATTTAACACAAATTTGATTTCACTTTTTGTGTACGTGCCCCCCCTAATTTATTTGATTCTCTAAAAGAATCCCTATTTTTTAAACTCAGAAATAAAGGCCCTGTCAGAATACAGTTAAAGGAAAACAACATCTATTTTCAGACAGAAGCACTTCGGAGTGTTTCAATAGCTAAGCAAGCTTTATGGGTTTGACTCCCCACAGACTTTCACCTGGTAGTAATTTCCGTGCGTGCAGGCTGCATACAATGCACTGAACCCCAACAGAGCATCCAGACCACTCAGGTTTATAGATGTTGCCCTTAACCCCTTCTCCACAGTCATCCAGAACTCTACCTCTAACATAAGAATTAAATGTCTATCTTAAGCTGAGCTATTATTATTTGAAACAAATATAGTGACACATTAAACATGACAGTAATCTCCTGTAAAGTATCTGTCTCCCTTTTACTTAAGTCGTGAAAAATCTGCTAGTAAGAAACTACTATTTCTTTGAATAGTCTAAGTTTAGGGGAAAATAATAATTTCAGAAATAAAAGCCATTATCTGTAGCTCTGTCGTGGTTTAAACCCAGCTGGTAACTCAGAATCATGTAGCTGCTCCCTCACTCTCCCCTCTTCCTCCCCCAGCTGCCAGAGGGACAGCAAGGAGAATCAAAGGAATTTAACTCCCATGGGTTGAGATAAGAACAGCCCAGTAACTAAGGTATAACACAATCCACTGCTGCTACCACCAATAATAATAATGATAAGGGAAATAACAAGGGAAGAAAATACAATCACTCACCACCCACCTACCGATACCCAGCCTGACCCAGGAGTTATCTAACCCATCCAAGTAACTGCCCCCAGTTTATAGAGTGGGCATGACGTACTGTGGTATGGAATACCTCCTTGGTCAGTTTGGGTCAGGTGTCCTGTCTCTGCTTCCTCCCCGCTTCCCCTCCTGCCTGGCAGAACATGAGATGCAGAAAGTCCTTGATCAGAGTGAACATTACTGAGCAGCAACTGAAACCATCGGTGTTATCAGTTCTGTTCCCAGGCTGAAAGTCAAAAACACAGCAGTGTACCAGATACTAAGAAGGAGAAAAATGACTGCTACTGCTCAACCCAGGACAATCTCAAAACCCAGTTTTGAGCAGAAAGAGTATGCGCGTGTGAGAGAAGAAACAAATGCTCTTTTTGGGTCTGAATACTTCTATTTCCATTTACACCAGTTACAATTTCAGGAGGAAGTCTGGCCCTGAAGCATACTCTCCAGAAATCCTGATTTGCTTAGCATTAAGTTGCTGAAGGGTTTATTTTAAATGCTCAGGACCATTAAGTAGGGAAAATGATTTTACCAACAGTCAGTGGCTGAAGCACACAAAAATGTGTAAGTGTCCTCTTTTTATTTGCTTTGTACAGCAGCAGACTAGAGCAGTTCTGTACTATGTGGGCACTACCCTAGTACATGCAACACTTTAGATAAAGATTTGAAGGATCTTATACATTCATGTATCAGGAGAACTGAGAACTAAAAAATCTTTGTGCTAGACTTTTCTTTGTAAGAAAAGGTCTTGTTATACACTTCAGTACTGGAACTCTAAATAATACCGGTAAAAGTGGGTTTCATACATACTCATGAAAAAAAAAAAAAACAAAACCATTGCATGAGATGGGTAGCTAATCCCTTTCATTAGCATTTTGCTCACATCAATCCTCTCTGTGAGAAAACCCTCAGGCTTTGTACATGTGAGAGCATTTGGTGAATTTTGAGACTACACCTCTGTGGGCATGCCTCTTATTAACAGTTTACTCCCGATGAGCCAGGTCCGTGATCTGTGCCACTATGAGGGCACTGAAGGTCACCTTGGACCCCAGCAAGAAGGAAGCGAGGTGGTTGAAACAACAAGTAAACAGGGCATTGTGGTTTGAGACCTGGATCTGGGCTGTACCAGACGTAAACGTGAAGGACCAATCTGAATCTGTAAAAGGGCACGTGAAGTGCATGCAAGCAATCACAGTTTGCCTGATCACATGAAGGGGAGGAGTTTTGTTATAAGGCGAACTTTGCAAGCAAATAAACATTGAATTGTGTGGAGTCCGTAATTTCTTCCCACACCTCTAATTTCTTTAAGAAACAGTTCGATATTAAGTTGCCCCTAACTTTCATATCCACTTCTGGTTCAGCCTCGCTAAACAGTAGTGCCTTGAGAGGAAATCTGCATTAAAGGACAAGTGGTAACTGCTTCATTGCTTTCCACACCAGTGAAAAACCTCTGAACTACAACTAGAGGAGATTTTGGCAGAAGAGTTGAGGCAATCGCCATCAAGACAGCAATGAAGCTTTTTTGTGGGTTCAGTCAGTGCTGCAACAGGGTCTGAGTTGCTACAACAGACAAAAAAAAACAAGTCTGAAAGAGCCTGTGACCCATCCTTCATAGAACACATGCAGATAGAAAGGCAGTGGCAGCATCTCCTTGCTTTCACTTCATTTTCTTGCAAATTTTGAAATACAGAAAGAAATCCTAAAATTCAGCAAAATATTTTAATTTCTCACAGTTTTTTTTTTCCAGTAAATCTAGCTACAGTTGAATTTACACCAAAGCAATACTAAACAACAGTTGAGCCTTCTGAAAAGGTGATTGCTCTTTTGGGCACACCAGCCATGCACAGCCACAGCAGGCATTCTGGCGAGAGTACAGGAATTTGCACTGAAAATGCATGGACAGTAAAATCGTTATGTCCTTGTATCATCTCTCATGAAGTGCTTTGAAGGCCACAATATCACACTATATGATGTTGTTAAAATGAATTTCATTCTTGGTTTAATCTTCACCATAGAATTGAAAATATTTAATAATTTTTAGGCTAACTAATACATTACTTCTCCCTAACTGTAGTGCATCCATATATATTTAACTTAGCAGTTGCACTTTGGAGGCATGACCCAGTAATGTGGAAGCTATCCATTTTCATACACAGCCTGTGGCCCAGTTAGCGCAATAGAATTGTGGACCTAAATTACAGTAAATAGTTTATTTTTGTCTAAGGTAAGAAAGGCGTCTCTATGAAAAGCACTGCTGAGGGCGCCACTCACAGATCCTTGCTGCATCAGTTGTATGAATATTTAACAGATTCAACAACTAGAGATTTGGTGAAGAATCCTGTTACTCATGTACAAAGAAATAAATGTCCCTTATCACTATTTGGTTAAACCAGTTCATGTAACTATTACACATGGTACAGTGATGCATCAAAGTTGAATTATTCTCTTTATACTACTGGTCAGTATATAAAACATTCACAGATGCTGGGAGAGCTTCCAGTAAATCCTGTGATCTCTGAGCGACCTCAAGCAAGAAAGGAAAAAGATAGAAAAAAGTGAAATTAGTCTGCAACACCACAGCACCACCAAACTTACACTGATTAAGCCCCCTTTGATCTCTTAGAACCACAGGTCTGTCACTGAATTTGTAACTATGAAGGCAATCACGTCTCAACAAGTATTCTGACACAAACGTGCAGCACAGGGATGTCTGATGGAACACGTCTCTGTAAAATGTGTAAACCAGCTATAATGTCCAAATGACAATAAATCGTAGAAAAACAGCCTCCAGAAGCAAAACACACATTAGGAATGAGGCATGAGACAAAATAGTACTTCTTCATGACAGCAAGGGTAAAACCTTAACACAGAAAAAGTGAGAGTGAGTAGCTGATAAGACATACCTAAAGTAAAGAGAATTCACTGCTAGAAAAAAGACTGGATTATAAAGAAGGATGAGTGAGCACCTGATACAGGCAGTATCTATTTTTATTCTCTTAAAATATTAAAAGACTGTCTTATTGAAAATAGACTTTTTAACCCCCTGATGATTAATACAAAAATAAAATCAGAAATGTATGCTTTTCTGCTACCAAAAGAACCCCAGGGAAACACTGAGAGGTCTAAAAGTTAGTAGTAAAACGGCTTCTTTTGCTTTGTTTTAATTGTGTTATTTCTTTTAAGGAAACAGGATTATATGCTGCTAAAGAAAGATTTCGGGATGTTAGGCTGTTGGTTTGGGTTTGTTTTTTTTTTTGGCTGACTGGTGGTAAAGCACAAACACTATAGTAAATATTTTCCTTGAGTTTTTCTCATCTTCAATATGGAATACTGACTACGTTGGAAAGCCCAGAACATTAAACCTGATTTTAACCTTTCTTTTCAATGGCATGAGTATTCTGGGGGAGGAGGGCACAGAGCAAGGAGTAATTTTAAGATTTATGGAGATATCAAGTACCGTTTTGATTCTTTTGTTAGGGCTTTTTTGTTCTGTACCATTACTACCCAGGCAATGACGTACAGAAATCAATAACATAAAGTGGAGGTGTTGAACAGGGAATTGCTAGATCAAACAGAATATTTCATTACCTTTCCCAGATGCATGTTTTTGTTTGGTTTTTAATCTGCTGCACTAATGACAAAAAAAAAAAAAAAAAAAAAAAAAAAATCAGAATCACGGTCTGTGGCTTGAATCTTAAAATACAATTATCAAAGAGTGCTTTCCTGAACATCATTATTTTCCTGTACTTTGTAGCAATTTACAGCCTGTCATGTCTGTGCATTAAATACGTCCAATATGCAAGGTGAATCAGAGGTAAAAAAAGGAATTTTCCTTTTCTTTAGGAGGACTTTGACAACCTCCATCCACTCTTGCAGCAGCTTTTCTGCTTTTGGACGTCATGAGAAACTACACTCAAAACTTTCTAAAATTAACCTATAAACAAGCCCATGAGGAAAGTAAATATCCATGGTTTCTCTGCACCACCAAAAAATGAAAGTCCAAAGCAAAGTAAAACTTGTGACCTCTGGAAGCATGAGAAGGTGACAGGCAGTAGAAGCCAGACCAGTGACAACAGTTTAAAATAACAACCCTATTTAACCACATCTGTAATTTGATGAAGTGTTACATTTTCACACTCAAAAATATAATGCGATACATGTACAATAAAGGGGAG
The DNA here is from genome assembly GCA_024733675.1 of Psilopsiagon aymara. Lineage (NCBI taxonomy): Eukaryota > Metazoa > Chordata > Aves > Psittaciformes > Psittacidae > Psilopsiagon > Psilopsiagon aymara. The sequence goes on along the minus strand of JANRGW010000008.1, from coordinate 8,657 downwards.
ATGCATTCTGAGACTTTGTGTGTAGTTAAGTTTTCACCGTCTTAATTGTAAGTACTAAAGAGCAAGTTCTCTTGGGCCAAATTTCTTGGGGGGGGGGGAGTGTATGGATGTGGGGAGTGTAAAATAAAGAGGAAAAGATGACACTGGGCCTTCTAGGTTATTTTTATTCTCTAGCTAACTAGACGTCCATCTCTATGACATTTTCTCCTTTAGAAAGTACCAACTGCAATACAGAAACTATAGTTGCTTCCAAATCACAGCAGTGTAGTACTCTTGGCCCCTGCATACTAACATTTCTTAGAAATTCTATTGCACATTTTAACTTTATAGGGAGTTTAAGTGTCTAAGTTAGATTATATGAATAATGTAAGATTGCTAAATTGTCCTCCTCTCTATACTGACTGGAAAGGAAATTTAAATGAATTACACATCAGTGATTTATCTAGAGACCATAGGCTGAATACCCAACCATTTCTCTGTTGAAGTTCCACTTTGGTTCATAAAGATATGAGAACATCTGTCTTTGTTTGTCAGGCCATGTAGATGTACATCTTAAAGAAATTCTGCCTTTACTTTTCACAACACAAACTGATTAAAGACACTGTGAATGTGCACATGTATAACGCTGACTTCATTTGACTGCTCTGGCTCTCAAGTGTTTACTAACAAAGCAAAACACCCACATATGCTCAAGTTAGTAGGCCACACAAAGAAAATAACTGGGCATAAATTCAACATACAGGTCATAACATACACTGTCTTCATGAAAGGAAGTAAAACGGACAGCAATCCAAAACTACCTAGAAACAGTAGTACTAAAGGTAATAGAAAGCAAATCAATGCCAATGGGATGTTTGCTATGCAGTTGGCATGACTGTGCTATTCAGCAGGAAGGCAGTTATGATGTCCAACAGCATGTTATTTCAAAGAAGCATCAGAGGAATGCCAGACAGTGTCAGAGCAGGAACTGACAGATCTCTACAACACAGGTCTGTAGTTCAAGATACCAAACAGATGCACTTGTGATGTGTCATCAGATTCTCTTTTGCATTTACTTATTGGAGATCAAAGCATTGTCACAGAGGATGAAAAATTGCTGGATCTGTTCTATCACAAGGATTCTTTGATCAGAGGCTACATTAAAATAAAATAAAAAAATCAATTTCCTTATGTTGCTTCAGTGCACTTTGTGGATCCAAAAATCTCTAGATGCATGCTTTGTCCACTCCCATAAGCAGTGCTGAATCCTTGTTTGCACCTTGATTGGATTTTCTCTGGGCATCATCATGGACTCTCTGACCATCAAACAGTTTTGTTGTCATAATCTATATTTGCAAAAGGTAGTAAAGCTGGTGGCTGTAAAATTATAATACAGCATCACGAGATAAGAATTTCTCAATATGCTTGAGTAGATCTATGCATATTCAAGAGTTAATATTCTCTTCACCTTGTACTCTATAGTAGTCAAAGCCAGAATCTTAACAGAATATACTGCAAGGAAGTTTTGTAATGCTCAACACAGCTAATGCCTAGAAATGTGCTACACATTCTTCTAGAAATCCCAAATTATTAGAAGTTGCTGTTATGTTAACACGCATGGCTTAAAGTAGTCAAGCAAGGCCAACAGTTGGAAATGCTGCCTGCCCTTCAGGAAACACTAATTCCTGCCCTGCTCTGCAGCCAAGGTTAGTGGTGAAATATTGGTAATGGCCAGCCTCCTCTTACACCAGTTCAGCAAAGACTGTGCAGCTCTCTAGATTTTTACAGCATTTTGAGCGTTTTCATATTTCTTCCTCCTTGGATGTATCAGAACCTCACTGAGCACAGCCCCGAGCAACCCAGCCTACACCAGCTCTGTTCTGAGCAGCGAGCTGGACCAGACATCATCCCAAAGTCCCTTCTAGCACCGGCCTGTGAGCCTATGCTTCAGAGTTCTTGTTGATTCATCCTTAAATTAATACTGACACGGTTGAAGTATTTGGAAAAACCTTTTAACTTAACATTTTAGATCTGTTCCAAAGCCTACTTATTTGTACATCAGCAAAAATTCAGATACATCATTTCAATTTCTCTTTTCAATTTTAATCACTATTAGCAGCTTCTCCTTCACGATCCCTCCCACCTTCAGTCACAGCATTAGGATGCAGAGAGGGTGTTACAGTAGTGGGAAAGTTTTATTTTCCTTTTTTTACTTGAAGAAAACACAATCTGTGATTCTTGATACTCTCCTTGCACTATCTTTATTTTTCGTAACAATGCCACCTGCTGTGCTAAATAAGAGACGTTTGAACAGCACAGTACAGAGTCTTCTCAATATTGGCATTTGAGCAAGGCTATTGAACAAATTTTTTATTCATAATACACAAGAATATTAAACTAAGGCAATAATCTCCTAGTTTCTCTTTCATATTTAAACTTAGCACAATTTTTATATTATAAGTACAATTGATAGAGAGTTCTGGAGGAGTTCCACACAACATGTGCTGGGGAAAGAAGCAACTGTGGCTTGTAGGCAAGCTGGGAACTGAAAGCCCACAATCAACAGCTCTCAGGACTCAAGGAGCAAAATTCCAACATTCATCTGCTGCAAAGGAAAACATTTACTCTGCAAGTAAAGAGGCACATAACTGAAACAGTTGCAGCAGTTTAGGTCAAAGAAGCATCTTCTGGCTAGCTACATTCACACTACTTGGAAGCCTTCTACGCCATGATAGGCTGCTAGCATATGGACAGAAATTAAGTAGTTTAGCGTTCACTTTGAGTGCTAAGCATATGGATGAAGCTGTGTAAAGAAATTTTTATCACTCCCCCATCCCACTACCCACAGAGCTATCCAAAGGATCAATTCTCCTAGTTTATCAGTTTATTTTCTGCATAAAGTACCAAGCTCACATTAATTATTTTAAGATGCATACATGGGGTCAAGGAACGAGTTCAGAGAGGCACTTATACTAGAATTAATGTATTTTATTTTTTACATCACTGTACTAACATTATTTCCACAGCATAGCACAGAGTACTCCCTCCTTGATTTTTCCCTTCCCTCCAACACCTCTTCCCACCAACACACTGCGTAACAGGCTTTCAGTATCCTTTCACTCTTACTAGTAGGAGGTGCAATTGGTTCTATCTGTATTCTTGGTCTCTCATCCTTATAACTCCCCCACCACCACCACAGATTTCTGACTCAGGAGAGTCACTTCATTAATAGTGCTTTGATGTAGGTGGCTTAGTGCTTACCAAGTAAAGAAATTAATGATGCTAATGTGATCTGTATGACTCATTAATAAAAGAACAAGCAAATCTTTATTAATGGACTGTAGTGCTAGCTAACACCAGCACTATCCCACTCTGTAAGACTTAACTGAATTAAAATGTGAAGTGACTTCAATGTCACGTGATTCATCATGTTTACAGCATTAATATCCTAATTTTAAGTGGCTTCAAACTTCCACTGCCTCACTATTGCAAGAAAAAATTAATGTATACAAATGTTAGAATAGTTTTCAGTACATTATATTACTTATATTAATACTTTAAACAGATTACTAGTGCACACTCAAAGGGAAGTTTCTTCCTGCTTCTTACCCTCTTCCCATCCTAATAAATATTTCGTCCCTATTACTGTGCTTTTGCATCACACCAAGTCTGAAGCCTTTTTGGCTACAAACATACACAATGCTACTTGTTCAAATAACACATTCACAACTTTCTTCCTGCTGCCTTTGACACTCCTACTGCTCTCCCAACTCCTCTTTATAGACATGATCACCGATGACAGCACTGAAGAGACAAGAAAGGCAGGAATCTTGCTGTATGAACTCTATACTACACAGAAATTATTACTGTCCTGCAAGCTCATAATATAAAAGAAAGAAACAATATATAAGGTATAAACAGTGTGGCACACAGGCAGAGGTGACAAGCCACTTTAACCAGGACAATATAATTTGCAAAATATTGTACTTTTTTGGAATACTCAATCTGTTTGAAGGGCAGGAAAACAAAAAAAAAATCACAAACTTCATTCAGAACAAGTTTCTGAGGATCAGTATCACTCCTAAAAAATACCACAGAAGGTTCATAGAAATCAGGTGAAAGTTCCTTGGCTGAAAAGGGGGAATTAACAGGAAACACTAGAGAAAAAATATAGAGGGAGATACCTAAAAAAGCAGGTGTGAAATAAAAAATGATAAAAAAAATAAATAAATCTACAAAACCCCCCAAAATCACAGATTAAAACCACACCAACTGGTGAGAAAATTCTTAGAAGGTATAAGGAAAAGCATTAGAAACCCTATATGGCATACCTAAAACAGAGGCAAAAAATATTTATAGAAAGCTCTTGAGAAATTCATATAAAGAAAATCCCAATTGGGGCATCCCCAGAATGCACATGGGGGAATTTCTCTTGAGGACTTCCAAAAACAAGCAAACAAAACTAAAACACAAACCAAAAAAAAGCTTCATCTTATCACACTATTTCTGTTATCAGATCAATAAGATACTTTCTATTCAAGAGGCAAGAAATTGCTTGTAAACATTTCTTCTGTTGCTCTCATTCAACATGGGCCAACAGAGAATTATCTTCTGCTGACTTGCTGGATAGAGTAATCCAACAAACCTTTTGGCTCCTAAGGAGACAAAACTCATAAGACCTCTGGTACCAAACAGATTCCATTACATTCCACAGAAATACTGAACTCAAGGACGTGCTCAGCTTTTACATCACAGATTAAACAAAAGCTCAATTCAAAGAAGGAACTTTGCCTCAGTATTGACTGGAGTCTAAATTCTAAAGTGACAAAAATTCATAAAGTCAGCAGACAAAAGACCAAGTGCTTGCTCCACTGGCAATAGGCAATGTTAATGACAGCATCTGAATACAAGTATACCATTTACCTAAAAGTGTAACAGGGTCATGTAATATGATGTTTAGAAAATGTAAGAATATTTGAGACTACATCCAAATAATGAATATCAGTTTTAATCCAGATGGCAAGCAACGCAGAAAATGATAACAAAATCCCTAAACTGATTCTAAGGTTACGGGCATACTTAGATGAGTGCCAGCTGTTCAGCTATTGCAGTTTTATGCTTCTTTGAAACTCTTGTCCCTATGAAGCACATGGACCACATGCTTTTTATTGCTGACTAGGTGCTGCAAAATTCTGTGAAGTTGTTTAATGTGTCATAATTTAAAAACATATAGCCATAAACACATAGAACACATGCATTTTGAGTCCAAGAGCAGTGAAGTGACAAATATCATTACTGATTTCATTATGTTTTCTGTTCTTTCTGTCTCTAGTTCCATGTGTACTAAACCCAGCTGTTAATCAGACCTGTGAACATCAGCTACACAAACAACTGAAGGAAATAATCAAGTGTTTGTGAACCCCACCTGGGAAATACCGAAATTTAAGTCCCTAATCTGAAGTAGGCAAGTCAGACTTACATATGAGATACTCAAGTGGAATGACAGAATATTCAATACAAAGAGCAATCAAGTAAAGATCCCCATCTTCCTGTCTTCAACTACTGTTCTTTTTGAACAGTATTTATCTTTGCCACTATCAGTGACTTTCAAAAGCAACACACTATTTTTATTTCACAAAAAAAGATGCAGCTCAACATATATAACATGTTAGACAGCAGTAATGAAAGGATCCTGTCCTGTCCCAAAATTATTCATACTATCTAATTGTTGAGGCTCCTTAGACACACTTGAGATCATATATAGTTTTTAACACTTTCACGCCTGACAAGTACTCAGGAGTATGGAGGAGTATGGTCTTTATTAAATCTACATAGCAAATTTTAGGCTTAGAAATCTTCAAGGTTTTCTCCTGAAGTGTTTTTTGGGGGTTTTTTTGGTGTGTTGGTTTTTTTTTTTTTTTTTTTTTTTAACATATTATCACTCAATTGTGAGGTTCACCCACAACTTTTAAGAGGCCACATTCTAACCCATTAGTAAATTAAATGCTATCAATTCGACAAGATCAATGATCGTGTAAGCTTTAGTCCTACTGCAACCTTGCAATCTGTACCATTATTTCACAGCAACAGCTTACCTTGTGTTTATTCACGGGAAGAATAATTCCAAGATAAATTCTGTCATTTATCTTTTAGCCCTTCATTTAGTATGCCTTTTAAGAGACTTATGTCTTCGTATAACCTATGAAACGACTTGCCAGACAAGAACAAACTTCTTAGGACAACCTTTTGTAGTAGTAGTAGTTTTCCTTTTTAATCAAATAAGGTGATTGCTCAATTAGGAAAAAAGCAAAAGCATTTGGAATCCAAAACTTGGCAGGAGAACCTAGCCTTACATAGGCAGTACCTTGCTGATGTTCCCCAAGACTCTTTCCCCTCTTAAAGGCAATGTGATGGCATAAGAATAATGCAACTGAAATTAATCTTTCTCTGCTGGTAGAGAGCTACCGCTATCCAAGCGCAAAGTCTATTTTCATATAATTCAGGGGAGTGAAACATTATTTATTTTCTGTTTTACCCTAAATATATTTGGGCTTGTCTTTTCTTTGTGTGGGGTGGATGTTTATTGATAGTTTCTGCTTAATTTCATAGATTTAGACTGTTTTAACTGAAAATTTGCCCTCTTCTTCTAGATAATCCCCTTCTAATGTTAAGAAAGGAGGAGTAAAACTAAGTCATGATTATAAAGTGAATTAAATAACACAAGTTGATTTAGGTTACTATAAATAACGTTGCCAATGGAGACATGAGAAAAATTAAATACTTCTTATTCTGACAGCTGATGTTTAGAAGCATGTATCAAGTTAGTAACGTAAACATGGGTAACGGCTTATCGGTCTGAACACATCCTTTTCTGTATCTCAGAAAAAAAGCCAGTGTGAAAAAATAATGATAATGGTGCTGGTGACAAACAGAACACCAAATAACCCAGACGACTGCAAGAATGGAACACTGTTCTACTAACTCATCTGTACTTCCACCAGAAGTAACTAACTTTTTCATTTAGTTTCAAAATACTTGACAGAAACTTGTTACAATGCTCTTTTTTGTAGTAACTGAAAGTCATCCTTCCTCATTTTAAAATGCATTCTTACAGCTTCAGTGTGAATACTGTACAACTATTTTACAGACATTCAAAATGCATTTGGTAGGAATGGTGCTTTCTGAGAGACATTTTAGTTTACAGACTCTCATGAGTTGACACACTAGCTTGAGTCATCTTGCTAAGAAGCCTATGTAAATAGTACCTTATCTGCAATCAGTGTATTTCATGGTCTAACACTTTGCCGTACCTTTTATTTATTTCAGAACATACATGTCCCCAGGGAAGAGGCTTTGCTAGACAAAAGTAATTGTTTAATTTTGTCTGAGGCACTGCAATCAGTAAATGAAGTGAAAATGGCACAGGTAACATCACATTTTAGCAAATACTATAATCTTTTACTGAAATAATCCTTACAAAAACTGTTAAAATCATTTTTGATACAAGTATTACTGCACAAGCTACAGCTTGGAATATAAAGTGCCATTAATTAATACCATCATTACCATGGAAGCATGTACAGAAACAGACAAAATACTGTTCTGTAGTGTCTGCATTATGCACTTTAGAATCACAGAATACTAATTATGCAAGAGATCTACCAATACCTAATTCTAATAGAGACAGCAGAAATGTGATGAAGCTTAATGTTTCAGTAGATACAAAACACTCAAAGTCCCTATGGATAGCTATTAGTGTTACGGAGTTGCAGTCTTGTTTTTGAACCATTTGGCTTGTAGGCAAACATTGCTCTTGCAATTAGAGAGGAAAATGCTTCCTGCTTACTGTACTGAGGAAAGGAGAAGCAGCTTTCAGCAGCCACATCAGCATGCCATCTCTGGTGTGGAAAGAGATAAAGGATCCCATTCTAGAGCTTTATTACATAGATGTGCAGTCCTTGTTTTTATTATTTTTGAGGATCAATACAATTTTGTTTCAAATTAAGAAATGTATTTGCATTAGAAAGATGTTCATGTGTGTGTATTTGCAAAATCCTCTCTAACATGACAATCTGACAAAGACTTGTAATAACAAGCTTATTACATATATAAGGTTTTATATACAGATCTGTTTGTAAAGCATTCTAAGTCAAACTCTGTTCCTTGGATAACTTAATTTCTGGCAACTTCAATGGGAATTGTACGTGTATGCAGAGTTGCTTATAGATTCCATGTTTGGAAAGAAGCCACAGTTTCCTCTCAGTGCTCAGCTCCTCATGCTCACCATCACTTAAAATGATTCTTTCTGAGACACTGGGGAAGTTATACAGCTTTAGCACAGCATTGCAGGCAGTTTCATGCTGTGAATTTTGTAATCTAATTTAGATTCTGAAAAAATCTACAGCCCCCTTTTATTTCAAAATGGCTCTAAGATGTGGTTCTGCACAGACTGGCTGTACCAGTCATAACCAAGTGAGTTATAGCACAGCGCAGTAGGTCTTATGTATAAAAAACTCAGTTATAAACATTTTCTGCTGTGCATGAGATTGGTTTTATGACCTAGAAACTATTTCTGGATATACATTACAAATAACGTTTATTTGCATTCTCCTCGCAGAAAACAGCATTCTCCTCGCAAAGACCACATTCCCTTGGCAAAAAACACCTTCTCCAAGCAA
>JANRGW010000005.1:0-13603 GCA_024733675.1 Psilopsiagon aymara | reverse complement strand
CTCCCCCCCTCCCCCTCCCCCTCCGCTATTGGAGCGATGGGGAGGAGAATCAAAAGAATGTAACTCCCACGGGCTAAGATAAGAACAGCCCAGTAATTCAGTAATTAAGGTGTAACACAAACCACTACTGCTACCACCAAGAATAATAATGATAAGGGAAACAACAAGGGAAGAAAATACAACCATTCAACACCTGCCAATCAATACCCAGCCCGACCAACCAGGGATCTCTCATCCTTCCAGGCAACTGCCCCCAGTTTATATACTGGGCGTGACGTGCTGTGGTATGGAATACCTCTTTGGTCAGTCTGGGTCACGTGTCCTGTCTCTGCTTCCTCCCAGATTCCCCATCTCCCTGCAGAGCATGAGACTCAGAAAGTCCTTGGTCAGACTAAACATGACTGAGGAGCAACTAAAAACACTGGTGTTATCAGCCCTGTTCCCAGGCCAAAAGTCAAGAACAGAGCACTGCACCAGCTACTAAGAAGGAGAAAAATGACTGCTACTGCTAAACTCAGGACAGTTTATCAGCCAGAGATGCATCACTGACTGTACCAGGCAGCAACATACCAAGACACCTCTCAATCTCTCATTTTCACAGGCTTGTTGAAAGGGAGAGAGGAAATGCTCTCAACTGGCCACTTTCCAAATAAAATCTGAAACCGAACTTAGTACAAGTGATATGGAAACTTATGCAGGCTTTTTAATGACAGCTTGTGTAACAGTTACAGACTACTTCAGGTATTTCAGTGAGATACGGAGTCTGAAAGAAAGATGGTACTGGGGTGGGGGGTGGGGAATAAATACTGTCTACTTAAGAGAAACACTGTCTCCTTTTCATATTTCAGCTGGGCAGACTTACCCCCTGCCAACACTAGAACTGATAGGGAGAGGGGGGGATGGATGACAGGGGTGACAGACACAACAAAAAGCTCTAACAGGGTTTTTATGAGGTTTGAAAATTTCTTAGGAGTAGATTATCCTCAGAATTTAGAGTTCTAAATTGCTGAACCAAGTGTGCTATACAAGGTTGACAGACATTCAAACTATACTTGGCTAGGGAAATAAAGCTTAAATCCAGATTTGGTTCTATTTAATACAGTTCTTCATATATTGCTCTTGAAGAAGAAATATTAGTCAATATCAAGTCATAGCACTAAGAAACCCACAAGATTTTTTCGCTATCACATTTGTACAGAGCTGCAATTAAAGACTTATTTAAGCAAAAGATTTTATTAATGGGTTGTTACTCTCTATAAAATCTATTTCAGTTCCATAGCCCTGATTAAATCCCAATTTATAAGGCTGGAAAGAGGCCAAAATGGGAAATCGGTATAGCTCCTTAACAACATAGATTTTTTATATTTTACTTATTTTTACGACAGCAGTTCTGAAATAGATTACAAAGCCTTCTAATGAAAATCAATAGTGTTTGAAAGCTAAAGGCTTAAAGCACAATCAAAGATCTAAAATGTCAAAAATGGCAACATATGCTTCAAACTTTGATCTTCTCATGCTCTCAAATTGGCCTGGTTGGCTTACAATCTTAAGGGGAAAAAAAGCATCTTTGTGAACTGCTACTATACGGCCTAAGCTAATGAATGGTCTTCAAAAACCCACAAGTGGAGTGCCAGGTAACATCTGCACAACGATTGCCCATCACTGATGTCAAGTGCCATTTCTCTGCATCTGCCCTCAGCATCCTCTCCCCAAGCACCCTGGCTCAAGGATGCTCATGCCATGGCCCAGTGTGCCCTTCCTCCTTGAAGCTGTAGCCCCAATGATGGACATCGGCAGCTCACAGGTATCTTCATAACTCTGGCCTGGGGGCTTCATCAGAAGTGCTTTAAATGGTCATGGGTCTGCTTTAACTGCAACTGCAAATATTGATAAGGGTTATGAGAGTGTCAGAAGGGTTATTTCCTATTGATGGACAATGACTTTCCAATGACCTGCTTTCCACAGCTTATAACTGCAGCTTCCTTTGCTACAGCTTAATGCTGACTCTGCCATGATGTGCTCTAACCATACTGCGGTTAAGAGCTAAGTGAAACAAGCAGTCCTTCTGCGATTACCTGTGAGCTATTCAGAAATGAAAGAGTGGCTGAACAATGTTTTAAACATAGGAAACTAGTCCCAAACAGGCTGGGGGGGGAGCTTCCCCCCTCACACAGTATCACAGCACCCCCAGAGGACAGCCAAAGATGCTGACACTCCCCTGCCCCAACATCCTCAAGGAACCTGTAACCTCAGGACCTAGGGGCATGATTCATGGTTGAGGAGGACACAAAAGGGATCAATGCAAAGGCATTTATGAACAACTTTAAGCATACTGTTAATGAGAGTTTTCTGAGTCCAAAAAAACCTGCCCAATTATTAGTCCAATTAAAATTACACTTCTTGATTAGATTGATACAACTTCAGTTAGACTAACAATAGATTTCTGGCTTCACAAGTTAAGACGGGCTTCTTTAACCTACAAATTATATGAGGTCTAATGCAACATTACACACTTCTGACCATGAAAGCTTAACTTCTGCTTTCCATACTCATGGAAATGACATAGCCCTGTACTTCCCCAGCACTGCTCCCCTTTCCTGCTCTCCCTTCAAAGTAGAATCAGTGTCCTCATTGTGCCTCTTCTCTTTCTGGTTTGTTGGCCAAAAAAAAAAACAATCACTGCCAAACCCAAAAAATATAGACCACCTCTACCACTACATATTTTTCCATGCTAGCGTGAGCACTGATCCTAAGGTGCTGCCCAGCAAAACGGTACCAGAGAAAGGTGATGCACACTGCATTGATGCAGTCAAATGTAATGCAGGGGTGCAGTGTGTGTAAACAGCATAGATGCTATTTTCAAGCACTGACTGTTCTGCATCTATGTGCCTGCCTGCTCTTAATAAACATCCTGGCTTTATAACATGAGTTCTTTTAATTCTGAATGAATGAAACTGAAATGAACACCAAATACTAAAACCATATAGAAAGTTAACTTCTCAGGAATCACCTCCACCTCAGTATCAGGAACTTTATGCACAGTGCAGTACCTAGCATTTTTGGCAGGTTCCTTTACAGAATTATGTATTTAAGAAATCAAGTAAACTGTGCTAGGAACACCATTCTTTCCTGTATCGTAGGAGATCAGTCACAGTAGTGTATCAGCCTGACACATAAGTAGTTTTTAAATCTCTAGTAAATCTCCCACCTGTAGAAACAATTAATAATTTTGACCTTTAAATTACAGATTTAGTTCATACAAATTCAAACTGACAGTTCTCTGTATGAACTAATAATTTCCTTTTAACTACTTAATGCATAAAAGTCTTTTTTAATACACAATGTATGCATCCATTACCAAACAATACCAGTGAAGTAAGTTCAATTTACTTCTGCTTATTCAATCTGTCACATGCACACACTTAAAACTACTCTGGCTTTACCTACAGAGAACAACAGTGGCTAATATTAGCATATTCTAGGACTTCCTTGATCTACTGAATACTAGAACATAAAATACCACTATAAACTTTACTAGTAAAAGTATTTTTTCTGCTTGTGAAGGGTAGAGAGCTGTTCTGCAAAACATCTACACCACTGTCACCAATGAGAAAGCTCTATTTTCAGCTGTGAAAGAAGAGTTTATTGCACTTTTTTTTTTCTCCAGCTCTGTACAACACCACACAGACAAATTAAAAATTGGTATTTCTTCAGGAAAATATTTCAGCATCAAGTAGCATCCCAAAAGTTGAGTCATTTCTCACAGAATTTTAGAAATAATCTAGATTTTAATGTGCTTTAACCCATAAGCGAACTGTCCCCTTTCACATTTCCAGTTCTGGAGATGTACCCATCATTCTTATTCCCCAGGACAGAAGGCAGAGTTCTTCCAAACTCACTAAAAAGACTGATATTAACCTATAAATACTCTTCAGCCAAATTATACCAACGCCAGAGTACACTACATGAAATTCCATCCTCCCCTTCATTTTTATGTCCATGAAATATTGTAAGTAGGAGCTTATGAAAAGCTGACAAATAGAATCACAAAGTACTGTCAGAAGAAAGACCACAAACCCCCTTACCTACACCAAGTTCAAATAATCAAGACAACTTCCAGGAGAAACAGAAGCAGCAGAAAGAGACACAGCAAGACTACACTGAGAACATGAAAGCTTGCAGTAGCACTGTCAGTACCTGAGCACCATCTCCTCTAAAAGGAGTGGAACAAAAATAAAAAGAACAAGACTCAGTCAATGGACTCCTAGATATAGGTCAAGTGTTTCATCCCTAGTTCTCACTTCATCCCCTTCCTGCTTCCCTCCAACCCTCAGTATCTTCCCAGGCACAGCTGATGAGCAGGACACATTCTTATTCACTATGGGAGAGTCAGGTTTCCAGCTCAGATCTTTCTATGAGACCTCCCCCTTTGGTAATCACACAGACATAATAAAACTAAGTTCATTTGGACACAGAAGACTTCATTCATGGCACAAGCTCAATTCAGAAGAAACAGCAGAAGTACTACCAATTTTAAGCAGCACAGAAAATAGTCATTCAAGAGCTGAGGAAACTTCAATACTGCTCCTCCTCCCTCCCCAATCAGTATTGTCTAAAACATACAGGTTTTCGCTATTTAATGTATAAGCTTTATCTTACTTAACTGTTGCAAATTATTAAAAAGCCTGCATGACAGAGCAAGAAAACAGCATGAAGATAATCATAGACTACTGCATATAATGGAACTAATTGAAGCTCAGACTGCTTTAACTGCCCTTTTTTTTTTTTTCCTTAAGGAGCAACGCACAGCATTTTCCTTAAATCTGAGGCAGATTGGAACCTCCTTGGTTTATTTTATGATGACACCCTAAATACGAATTGCCAATCTTTAACATAAATCCATCACTACAGTGTACCTCTAGCAGCTTTCTTAACGGCATTGCTGCAAAAACAGCTACAGGAGACAAGTCTCTGTATCTGCTGTCCCCTAAGCTTTTCTCACTACCTAAATAGCTAGGTGAGTGCAGCAGTGACAGCCCTCACTACTGGTATCACTCTTGGTGAAAAGGGCTGAAGAGAACTACATCAATAGTGACAACAGCTGCTTCCTGGCCATACTGCTGAATTTCTTAGGCAAGCACTAAGATTTTCAATATTCCTTTGTTTTTTTCATTTCTGGCAACAGACATGCACAATACATTCATATATTTAATTAAGTACCACAAAAATGGTGATAAATTTACAATTTTAATAAATTAAATAATAAAAATATGATTTTACTAGGTGAATAATAAATTTCAAATTTTTGATACTGTGGTGACCTTAAAAAGTGCTGAACTTCAGCAGAGTTCTTCTCTTCTCATCCTCAATTCCGCCTTTTTCTTACTCCCATGTGAAACAATGTGAGAATTCTTACTTTAAAAATCACCCAGGCAATAATTACTAGGGATGTTAATGTGAATAATACAGGACAGATGAAAGGAAGGACTGAAGGAAGCGTTTTAAAAAAATGCTGCCTATTTCACAAAATGGGAATAATGATGGGAAAAGACCCTCATCCCACTGAAAATCATCTGGAAGATATTTATCCATTTAAAGCAAACAGAAAGCATAATGAGATCTTAAGCACATTACAGCTTGATCCTGCTCAAACTACTTCAACAGATCTTCTCCCGTAAGGCATGCAGTTAGAGACAGACATTCCAAGGGGCTGGCACTCCAGGACCATGCCCCAGAACCCCCTGACCGTTCTGAACCCTGAACTTCTGCATTAACAGATATTGATTCAATTGTCTGTTCAAGTATTTTCTTCCTTACAACAGGAAAAGAAGTGGATACTTAAGCCAGATAGCAAAAGACAGGAATTACGTACTTTTATGTCAGTAATGAGAGATGCAATAATACCTTACTAAGGAAAATAAATTGAACACATGCATACAGAAATAGTGTATAGAAGAAAAACCTTCATTTTTCCTACAGAGAAAATAAATGCATCTAATATGGTCTTAACCCCAAAGCTGAGCAATATCAGTATTGTACATCTGTCTTCCAACTAGATACACACAGAGAAGTACAATCTGTTTACTTCTCATGCAGATCATCCTATTGTTTCATAGTATTGATGTGCCTCCATGCATAAAACTGACATTTTCAACAATTATTCTAAAACCAAGTGGTTATCCCTTTAGCTCTTCAGATACTTCCCCTAGCATGTGCCAACTCCCACCCTCACCTCAAGTACGTATCACCAGCCAGAAGACATGTGTCAAGCACCACTCTAATGGTCCCCCTCATTAAAAAAGAAACACGCAGGCAGTCCCTAAATACATATCTCTTCTGGAGAATATTTCTCAGAACCAAGGAATACAGAAGAATAGGACACTCCTAGGGCACTTTCCCTAAAGAAATTCTCCAGCAGTTAGAATGACACAGAGCCATCACACATACTTGTATTTTCTCAAAAATGTAACCTACTTCTCAAAAATGAACCTACTGGTTCAGGGAAAAGCAAAACATTCAAGAAATTCAATTTCATTGGACTAAAATATTTGACCATTAGTAGTTTGGGATTCTTTTTCTTGCATGTCTCCTTATTAGCAACATCCCTCTTGTTCACAAAGTAGGTTACTAAATTAAATGGAGATTTCTCATAAATGCTCAACCTGCCAGTTCAGCAGCATTGCTTTTTCCTACAATTAAATTTCACAGAGAAAATGGGGTTACCATTCAATTTTTATTAAAGTGTAAACAGGGAAATATTAATTATATATTCACACTGCAGCTATGAAATTTAAGCTCTTCGATTCTTTCACAGACAAATGCTCTCTCATGCAGCTGGAGAAAACAAACTGTTTTACAAACTGGAATTACTAGAACAAATGTCTCCTTAACAGCCTTAAAAGAAAAGCAATAGTTCCACAGTCTTCGTGCAGCCTTCCTTGGGCACTGGGGTGAATCAGCTCAAAAAAGAAGGAAAAAGGGTAATTCGTGGAGGATTCCTGAAACAGGTGCTTGCTCAGAAAAACAACTTTTTTCAAGCTATACAGTCTCTTCCCCCTGTTCATTCTCCCATCTTGACATCTGTCAAACAGACTAAAAAAAGCTACCAAACTACAGACCGCCTTTTGTCATACCTGTGTGGTAACTGGCAGCTCAGACCAGCAAGTTCTGATTAAGGCATAAGTCCCACGGCAGTGCACGTTACACATACAAAAATGCAAGACATAAAGAAATGCTCATTATCCAGGTACTAGAAACAAGAACAGAAGCAATTGCTGACAAAACAACAAGAATGTTGCCAAATGTTTAACACGGGAAGGCAGACAAGAAAAAGTGAATCAGGTTCTGAATATGAATTTCCAAGATTTTTCCCCAGGGTACTATTTAAAGGTCTGCTCCTTCAAGCCTTCGTCATGCCAGCAACCCCACTGATTCTTTTAAATATTTAAACTTGGTTTAACAAAGCAGGAAACAAAGAAACATCAGGGAAAAGCACCAGGAGAAGTAAAGATAGAGGGAAACTCATTGCATGTAAACTACAAGTGAAGGGAACTAATAAATGTAACAATATATATATTGTTCTTCAGTATTAGAATTGGAAGATTCTTGTGCAGCACAACTAGAGAGCTACGCAGATGCCACTGCTTAGTAGTAGCTAGTCCCACCACGATGCATCTTATCCCTGTAACAGATAAGTTGCTGTCAAGATCAAGAAAAGAGTTACAGAAAACCAGATTAATTTCCAGTTCCCCTCTTAGGACAAGTTGAAGATTGTGCAGTCTTGAATACTTTAATGAAGTTTCAGCAATAGCCACTGTAAGTGACGGTTTTCACAGTCATATCTGACATCAAGGAGGAAGCTGAAAAATAAACTGAAGCCCTGATATGACAGCAACTTCCATATGAGACCAACCATGAATATTCTCATGTGTATAGCTTTGAAGCACCAAAAAGTTACAGAATGAGATATGACCATGTTTAGCACTGAATAATTTTTCTTTCTAATAAATGTTTTTATTCAGCTGATGAATGCACATATCCTAAACTGAATCTGAAGGAGTAAAATAAGTGAAAGAATCTGACCTAGGAAGGATGTTCAACTTTCACCACGTTCATTTACAAATCTTTCAGGGTCCCTTTTCCGAAACACCCAGTAAACACATCCAGCAACCAGCAGAAGTTCTGATGGAGGCATGCTAGTACCACACAGGGTCCTCCTTTCCCTGAGAACTGTGCTACAAAAGTGTAGCACCAAAGGAATTCAGAACATCTCATCATTGCTTTGCAGTGCACACAGTCTTAGAGAACCAGTTCTCAGTGTCATACAAGTAAATCAGAAATTAAAAATGGTCACAACCAGTCAGCTGCAAGTATTTTAATCTTGTAAATTAAATTAAACACAAGCAGATTTTATCAGAGTCCTCTAGCAACTAATTTCCAAATGAAAACCAAAATACTTAGTAAGTGACCCTACCTAGTATTTAACTGCTCTCATTGATAACTTTCCAGAAAAAAGTGGTGTTTTAAGTAAATAAAGCATAACGTGTCTCCAAAAAAAATTTCCTTCCATCATAATTGTGACTTTGGCCGCATTATTGACACTTGTCACGTTTTCAAAATCAGCACACACAGAACTACTACACTGACTTATTAGCATCTTCCATGAACAATCACTTCACTTTTCCCACATTCCAGAGCAGAACTTGTGTTATTTCGGGTTACTATAACATAACTTAATAGACACTGACAACACAACAACATTTCTTCAGTTAGAAGTCATTTCCCTATGCACAGGAACGTCATTTTTGATCCTCACTAATAAATTACAGTGAAAATATCTTAGTGGCAGATAGATTCAAATGTCTCCCATCATCTGAATCAACTTGTTAACATACTAACAACACTTAAGAGTTCGGTAGCTATTTCACCATTTAACTCGCGTACATAATATGAACTAGTTCATAAGAGTTAGTCACGAAGCATATCTTCATCTGACATCACCTGTCTGTCATATCAAATCCATTGCTGAGACTATTTCATTATTCCCAGAAATATTTTAAAACAAGCATTTGATCATTCAGCAGGAACAGACTTTGTGTGTGAAAGATGACATTGTTTAGAATAATTAATTTTCTTTATCCAAATGGCTTCAGAGTTTTCCCACAAATCCCCATAACACCATTTCAGGCTATTAAATAATTCTTTTTGTTGTTTGGCACGTGTGTGTGTGTGGATGTTTTCAGGGTTTTTTTAATAAAAGCAATTCTAATTAACGCATACAAATAAAATAATTACCATCTGAGCTGCACCACATACCATTATATGAGCACGTTAGGGATCACCAAGAAAAATATAGTACACAGCAATTGACACTGAAAAAGAAAACCATTTATAGTATGGTGACTTCCAACACAAAGAGAGATAAAATTCATATAAATTCTTTAACACATTTTCTATATAATGCAGTTGCATAAAAGGATGCTCAAATTAGAAGTGAGTGAAGCATTTGCCAGTTGATTATTCACAACTGTACAAAAAACCTCTGAGCTTACAAGCTTTGGGAAATTAAGTATTTTTTATTTTTTCCCTTTTTTAATATAAGCTAGTACAATGTACCTCATACATTTCAATGTTCTGTTTCAAGTGTTTTCAAGCAGAAAGCATAAAGTGAACACAATGGAATAACTATATTTTGGTGCTCTTAAGTATATCTGACAACCAAATTTCATTAGTTACAAACTTGTGCAATCCACTAACAGACAGAAGCCTTCATCATTTGACTAGATTTATGTTGGGTTTTTTGTATTTCGGTTTGTTGCTTTTCTTTTTAAACAGATGATACTAAGTATGTAAGACCAAAACCAGATGAACAAAGGGGTATATTTGCTCTACTGCATCACATCTTTGGCTTTACAGTGCACATGCACTTTTTTCCTCCAAGTGTTACCTCTTCTACTTAAAATACGATTTAACATTGCTTGCTGTCATGCCATGTAAAGAATGTACTAACAGTAGTTTTGAGGGTAATTTAAAACTTATGTACTTATTTGTCAGCCATTGGCAATACTGGAATCTGGAAATCCTTTTGATTGTGTATGCTCTCTAGGGACAGCATTTTTTTCTAAGACTTCCAAACTTTCTAAAACATGGTATTTGAGAGTTTAAGTGAACAAAGACCATCACCAAGTCAAGTAAAGCCACCAACTAAATAGTAGGCATAAATGCATATACTTTCTGGCTCCTTCATATAAAGATCAATGCACACGATGCAGAATGTGGGAGACAACTGTCTTCTAGCCACAGACATAATGTGGTGACTACTAGGGGGGAAGATGAGAATCACATGTCAAACACAAACAAAGAGCAAGCCAAAACACAGACTATTTCCTCTCAGAAAAACTTATAGAGTACAGTCCTGTTTAAAGTTTTCATTTCATAAGCAGTGTTTCTGGCAGATGCAGTCAGGCCTATATTTCCCTTTTACTGTCCTCTGCATCCCACTCACATGCTTTCCAAAGGCAGCTGCTGGATGATATACCCACAGAGCAGACTTAATAAACACTGAATCAGAAGTAGAAATAAGTGTGTAAAGCTCTAGATGTTCATTAGTCTTTCTGGAGTTCTGCTCCTACATCACATTTGCTATTAACATATATTTATTCAAATATGAAGAAGCTATTACAGCAGTTCTCTATCCACAGTTCTTGAAATATGTTGTTATGTTTAAGAATCCCCCACACACTGCAAAAAAGTTGGAGTGAATACATTTGTTACAGTACTCTCATACCCTATGCTCACTTGCAGCATTCAACCTGAATTATGTTAAGTTACATCTCCTTGATTCTGTACTAGATACTTTCTATTGACTATTACACACTGCAACCAACCACACTGGACAAAATCTGGCTAATTTAAAGAGATCACTTTCTTGCCATTTGGACTTCAGCTGCTTACTCAGATTGTCCAGTAAGAGACTGGAACTTGAATATTATTGAATATGATTAAACACTTAATACTCTGAACGCAGATATTACTCATGCTGGATGTGCTGTTGAAAGAATAAAACAAACCAAGTGTAATTTTTTGCAGTCTGAAATAGTTTCCTTCTGACCTTATTACAACAAAGTACCACAAAGTTACTGAGCTAAATATCTCTACATATATGATATGTTTACCAACATCTTCAAAGTACTTTTTCTTTTTTAACCAGAGAAAAATAAACTTACAACAGGATGCAAATTCTATGGGAGAGATCCAATGATAAAACACTGTTTTGACAGAAGGAGTGCTGAACTACTGCTAGATCAACAAAACTAGCAGCAAGGTAGAAACTGCCTCTGCGACTCTTCCAGTAAAAAATGTCCTTTTGATTTCATGCCTTTGTGATCATTCCAGGCTCTGAAACCATCAGTGTTAATCAATCACCCATCAGTTGTCAGACTGAGACTGTGTAATTCTAAGGCTTGCAAGTTTGGCAAATTTTGAGTTGATACAGTTCACATTTAGGTTATAGACTGTTCCTTGAGCCAGGATGAAGCAGCTCATGGAGGTGTTTTCTTCCGCAAACTCTTCCCAAGTCTATGGCAGAATCTTGTTTAATAGCTCTCAGTCGATTATTTTTCTTCATTTATTTTTTCAAACCTCAACAGGTGTGTGCTGATGAGTGCAAAAAAAAATAGAAAAGGAGAATTCAACACTTCCATCAGTGTAGTGTCTAACACAGCCCAGGATGCTGCTAGCTTTCACTGCTGCCAGGGAATGCCTCAAGACCCTGTTTCAGCCTACTGAACGTGAAACAAATTTGCTCGTCTCTTGCCCATCTCTGTAAAGAAGTTCACACAGTTCCGCTCCACAAGAGAGGCTACCAACTTTTTTTTACCAGTTCGTAACACTGTCCTTGACTAGACTTTCTAGGTGCTACCACAAAATTAATCGTTATTGCGAAGAAATGAATTCAAATTTCTCCTTATCTTTATGCCTTAACAACATTTAAGTACAGCAGGGAAACATGTAAGTCACTTTCTCAGTTCAGCTTCCATAACCATGCCTGAAGCACTGGAGAATGGCTCAACTTGATGATTAGAGGCAGAGGAAGAAGTTGCAGGCATAAAAAAAACCCTGCCTCACCACAGAGCACCCCTCCTTGTTCTTCCTACAGTGATGGAGGAGTAATTCTGCTGTTCAGAAAATGAGATTATAGAAATCTGATTCTGGCTCTGACAAGTATTTGATTGGGGAGACTATAGACTCTAAGATGTTTGGAGTAGAGACTGTACTTGAGCATTTTGTTTATGTTTAGGGAATACATTTTCCAGAAAGACAGACAGTACACAGCGCAGAAGAAAATCACAGCTAAATAGAATAATAATTTAAACAGTAAAGACGCTTGCCTTGAATTTTGTCAAAAATGTCATTGCTCACTGTAGTCTGACACATTAGAAGCTAGGGTCTTTTGCTTGAACTGTTCTTGACAGATTTTAATGTTAACTGGTCTGGGGAAGATGCCAAGCAACCTAAAACATTTGCCACAAAACAAATGTGAAGGAAATACAGCTCAGGGTGGGAAGTTTCACAATCCACTTACAACTGCAGAGAACAAGCAACATTCTTTACAGGGAAATACAGAGGGAGCTGAAGGGAAAAAGAAAAAGGCTTTAAGAAGTGGAAAGTAACAAGCAACTCTGCCACAAGAGCTACTTCCTGTACATGAAGCAGCACTAAAACATTAATTCCACTATAGTAAAAATGCTGACTATAAACTCCTGCAAGGTCTCAGCAGAAATACAAAGCAGCTGCAGTCAGCAGGATCTGTTCTGTACATGAACTACCATTTACGGCTAGCCAAAACCAGAAAAAAATACTCAAGGAAGGAAAAAGCAATGGAAACCAAGTTACGAAGGAGTCCCTCAGAGAAAAGGCAACAAAGGTCATCTCATCCCACGTACTTAAAAGCACTCATCCCAGCTGCTCTCTCCCCGTGCCATGAACAACTAAACCACACACCATCAACTTTCATGTTAGGATCCAGCAATGCCACTGTACCTCGACACATCCAACAGACCTACAATAACTACAGCATTTTTTACCACGTCAGGGCCATGATTTCTGAAGGAAAATGTGAACAACATCAGCACACAGCACAGCTTGTGTTAGTTGTGGAGCCAGTGGCACTCCTCAGGGCATGCTTAACCAACAGCCCTGCAATTCTAGCAAAACACCTTTTCACACGAGACAAGCATGTCTTATACTTAGCAAACACACTCAGTATCACAGTAAGAAATGGAGGGTGGGACTTCAAATCTCAATCACCAAACACTCTGGATGCCCACCTCTTATTCATTTGCATTAGGACTGTGTGCACTGGTCTATTTACCGACTCACAAACAGATTAAAAGTTCAAGTAAAACTGCACAGACATAGAAGTTACTCAAGGAGATCTTTCTATCTGGATGGAGACCTGCCTCCCAGACCTCTTAAGGACACACAAAACACTTAAAGTTGGAAAGGATCTTAAGATCATCTAGATACAACCCCCCTGCCATGGGCAGGGACACCTCACACTAAACCATGCCACCCAAGGCTATGTCCAACCTGGCCTTGAACA
>JANRGW010000004.1:0-13826 GCA_024733675.1 Psilopsiagon aymara | reverse complement strand
TAAAGAATTTCTTCCTCATATCCAATCTAAACTTCCCCTGTTTAAGTTTAAACTCATTACTCCTTGTCCTATCACTAGTGTTCTTTCCTCATCTATGGCCCTTACCATCTTTTCTAGGTGGTGGCTAATAAAACTGAACAAGCTGAAAAATTCTAATACCAGAAATAGACTACAGTAAGGAAAAGACCTCTATATCACTATTGCCTCTCAAGAGCTCTGGGCTCAGGGAATTTATGTTTACATTTGTGGAATAAACACTTTAAACATACTAGCATACGTTGAATTCTAAGTGCTAATCGAATG
Organism: Psilopsiagon aymara; assembly: GCA_024733675.1. Lineage (NCBI taxonomy): Eukaryota > Metazoa > Chordata > Aves > Psittaciformes > Psittacidae > Psilopsiagon > Psilopsiagon aymara. The sequence continues at coordinate 13,523 of JANRGW010000004.1, read as the reverse complement.
TTCATGTTGATTTCATCAGAGAAAAGAACAAGTTTTTAAAGAATACTTCTATTTAGCAATTTGAAAGACCTTATGGGGTCATGTTGTCTGTTTAAACCTATTGTGATCTTTCTTCTTCCATTCCATGCAGAAAATCAGCATGAAGCTTTACTATTGCTGTCATAACTCAGGGCCTAAAGCATTGTAAAGAAATTTGCTTTGTATTTACAGAAATATCCTTACCTGTGAACAGAGGCAGCATTAACCATGGGGAAAGCAAGGGAGGCACATTCTCACTAAACTTTATACACCTCAGTAAAATCTTTCAAAGTATAATTCCCCATCTGTTAACTATTGTGATGCCCAACTGTACTAGCACCAAGCCTGGCACCACAACATGTTAGAACTGGAAGTATACCTCACCTGTATCTGCCCTCAAGTGGGGATCACCAGCAGGCTAAAAGGTCTTAGAGTCCTGTGTTTAGGTATATACATTAAAAAGAAGACAAAAGCTGAAAAATGTGACAGAATCTCCTGGAAAAAAAAAAAAAAATTTCAGAGGAAAAGGACTTTTTCATTGTTTTGAGCACCAGATTGAAGGCCCTTGTGAGTTTTGTTTTCTCCCTGAAGATAAAGAAAAATTGATAGGAGTCTTTCATCTTTTCAGTCTCACTGCCAAAGAACCACGGATGCTTAGTTTGCCTGTCCCTGCTGAAAGCAGCAAATGGTCCAGAAGCTTGGACCATTCATGTAAGAATTGAAACTGATAGCAGTCTTCTAGGTGAGCACCCAGGGACCCATCATTTTCACTCTTTCCACTAGGAAAAAAAAAAAGCTTGCTTAGGAGAAAAGAAAAAACATAAATCTATCACAAAATTGTCAGCTACCTCTAAGCTTGTAACACAAAATTATCAGCTATCTCTAAGCTTATAATACTTGTGCATGAAATCTGCGTTAAGTAAATTCCATCTACAAGTTAAATGTTAGCATAACATCCAGCATAAAATTCCTAAAACCAGCTAAGTAGGTTAGAAGCTAAATTTTATTTTCAGCAGTGACTTCAGCATTTATGATTTAGATACTTAAGAAATTTTAAGTGTAGGTTTTTCAAACAGTTTGGCCTAAAGAAAATGTAAAAATGAAAGAAACAAATAGAAAAAAGTAAACACTGAACTTCGGGTTTAGGCTTTTAAACCTTCTACAAAAACCGTTATGTCAAATAAGTTCCATTTTAAGAGTCTGAATTTACCATGGGGATGGACTGAAACATGCTGATATTTTTGATAACTTTTGCTTTGCTTATGATTGTTTTACATTCTGAGCAAATTTCTAGAGGGAAATTGGTGAGCCCTTAGTTCCTCCTTTTCCCCAGCTACACATTCCCATCCATTCCCTTATGCCACCCCTTGAGCTCCAATGGTTGTATGATTCAGTCAAGCAGGGAGCTGATGTACCGAAAACTGATCTTTGATTGCTTCTCTTTTTTTTTATTAGTTTTAAGCTGTGTCAGATCATTAAGGACATGGAAATGGATCCATGACAGAATGAAGAGTGCGGAGCTGCCCTGCATGCTCCGTTTTATGCACTGGAAATAAGATGGGTAAGGGAAAGAAAAGTAAAGCTATGGAATGGAAACTCAGTCTAAAATTTCACAACTGGTTTCTTTTTCTAGCCTGTACCTCTCTAAAGTAGCCTATCCTAAAAATTGAAAGAGTTGGACTGTAAAAAGAAATAGAAGGTTTATCTTGATGCAAAATATGTTTATAAATATTTTTTCTCCATAATTGTTATCTGATTATGTTAGCTTGTATCTCTGAAATTCATTGTGGGATTAAAAATCAGGAATAAAGTCTGTAAACTACTTCAGTCCTGCAAAAGCCTTATCTTTCCTAACCCAATGCATGTCTAAAATCAAATATAAGCAGTTGAAAGGCATCTCACACTGCCAACATTAACACACTGAAGAGCCATGATTTTAATTATTTTATGCATTTCATAAGTGTTCCCCTGAAGAAGGTTAAGTATGACAGTGTTATTCACCTCATTTTTAGAAAAATTAAAAATTCCTATGGGTTTTCTGCTGAAAGGATTCTGTTACACAGTTCAACTTTTTTTTTTTTTTTTTTAATTACTGTAAGTAAATATACCTCCACAGAATTGATGAAGACACATTTGTTTCCTTCATGTATCGCAAGTACCTTGAAATAATATGGACTCAAAAACTTCTCTAGCTACCAACCAGACATTTAGGAAAAATTAAGTTCATCTTGAGTGCTTATTTCTTGGGGTTTCTTACTTACATAAGGTCTACTACAGGCTAATGCATGTGCAAAGTGTTCTAACCCCATTTTTGAAGATTTCAGAGGGAATTCAGGAGCATTTAGCTTTGGGCTATCCCTGTATTGGGAAGAGAACCTTGACCAAAGTGAAGCTTTACAGTAATTACCATCATCCTGGAATTTTACAAACAATAAATAAGGTAATGAAGAATGCTTTAAAATATCACCTTAATCATTATTAATTCCTGTGGTATTTATGGTGATAATGATAATTATGATGAATTTATTTTGTAATAATGTGAGTACTTGAACTCAATGTTAATTTGCAACACCATATTAAAGGGCTATGCAAGAAGGATATTGCATGCTATTTTCTAAACATTTGAAAACTCTTTAAAAATAAAGACCTCCTAAAAAAGAATAAAAAAAACAACCTTACATTTTTTTTTTTTCAGCTGAAGAGATTGTATTTGATTTAAACCACAGTTTCGGCTGAGATTTGAGTGATGAAAACTGACAAGGTTGAAGTGAATAAGCTGAGGTTTGTGTCTCAGGGAATGCACACAGAGAAAAAAAAAGTCTTGTACTTTTGAAAGGCATTTGCTAAAATAATTTTTGCTTTCACTTTACCTGGTGACAACTGCCAAATTAATGCCACTGGAAATTAAAAGTTATAAGTTTATTAATTATACAGAGTACTGGCTGTTAATGTTGACTGTATTTGATTAAAAGAATGATTTATAGTGAGTGATTCAGTTTGCATATTTATTCTGGTGTACCATCATCACAGTAGCATTTACTAAAGAATATGGTGTTATAGATGTATTAGTCCACTATATTAAGAGTATGCCAACTACTCAGAAATGAGTAATTTAAATTGCTCATTTATTACTCATAAATGAGCAATTTAAACCATAATCCTTCAAACTCCTGAATTTAGCTGTGTTTATTTTGCCATTTGAACTACTTGTTACACTTACACGTGAGCATCCTCCACACAGGTGAAAGGCCAAATCTAAAGTAGATATGCGGTTTGCTCTGATTTTTTCAGAGCTTCTTTCAAAATCCTAGCAGGTGTTGAGATCTGCTTTTCACACCCTGTCAGCACAGTACTATTGTTCCATATTATTTCCCCTGGCAGCAAGGCTGATGTAAGTGGCTCCAGCATCCTGCCACTCATTCTCCCTTCAGAACCGCCTGGTGAATTTATATTATTTAAAGCACATCCTTTATTTTTTGCAGTGTTATTATCAGTGCAGCTGATGGGAAGTCACAGGGGTGAAAATCATCAGCAAGGGAGAAAAAGCTGCTTAAGTCAACTTTGCTGCCCAGGGAAATAGAATGTCTAGTCTTAAGTTTATGTACCAGTGAAATTCACTGAGGGCTTAAACTAAATGGGATTTAACTAGTGCATAGGCTGCTGTGCACAGCTGTTTGTGCCCTGCCAGGGAAAAACTGGTGAGAATTCATTCAGGTTCAAGAACACTGTCACTATTTTCACAATTTTCTCATTTTCACTTTTTGCAAACACTGGAGTATGTGAACTTTATTATGCTAAAATACACATGAAAATCAATGAACAAAATCAAATGAGCTTTGTTAAGCTCAAACTCTCTGTTATCCTAGACAGAGCACAGCTGGAAATCCTTTGAGCTTTGCTGGCTATTCCTCTGGAATAAAGAATGGGCAAACCCCCTCACCATTCTCGAGGCTGTTGCTATGTGCCTCTGATTCCTGGATACTAGCTTCTCTCCTCTGAGCAATAGGCAAACAGGCAGATCTCAATGTAGCCTAAATTCAGCCAGCATCACACTACTGCAAAAGCTACCTTTAACTTCCCTTTTTTTCCCAATCCTTTTTTCATACACTTCTTACTTAACCAGCTGCAGCTGAAGATACCTGTCACGTTAATGGTATTGTGTGAGGAAGAGGAGACAAGAGATGTAGGGCAAAAAAAATATATATATATATATATATTGAGATAGAAGATTTCCTATGAAAAAAAAAAATCCTATTTATCTTGCATGTGCTCAGTGGTAGTAGAATGTTATCCTGTGGAGGAAACGTTTGCAATGACCAGTAAGTAAATACTTCAAAAACAACAAAAGCAAAAAGCAAGAAAAAAAAGATTTAACCTGACTTAGAGAGCTGCCCAGAAACAACTGTACAAAAACACCTCACAAAACAAAGTGAGCAAAAGATGGTAGGCATTTATTTCTCAAAGGACAGCTCTCCTGAATTGCCCATGTTTCCTACATGTTTATATCTCCAGCTGTACAGCAAAACTTCCAGGAGAAAAGAAAACTTTCCACAAAGCAATGGATAGAAATAAATGGTTTTCAACATCTGATTTTGTTTATCATCAGGCCTATCATAATGACAAAAGACATTTTTCAGGAGCTTCTTAAAGTAACATCATGCTATGCTGTGCAACAACAATTTATAAACAATTTTTGGTTTAATTAATATTATTAATAGATTTAAGTGTTTGCAAGTTTTACAGAAACTGACCAGTTTCGTTTCTTCATTTCTTTGATACCAGGAAGAAATCAAAAGTTTCCTGATCTAGATATCCTCATCATCTGAGGATATTTTCAAAAAGGCCAAGTGCAACTCTCAGAATAACTGCATTAAACTAAAATGAATTGAGAATATATTTTCTAATAGCTTCACAAGTTATATATGTGGTATGAAGTTATATAGAGAGATATATGCAATTATTTTCTTTCATTAAAAATACATGTAAAACCCATGGCAAACAAATGGTGAAGGAGTGAACAAAACTGGTCTTAAAAGCAGAAAAATGTTTGTAAATAATCTCAAAACCTCAATTAATAAAAGTATCAGGAACTTTAGAACTTTTAAATTTGCTATATTTCTTCAAATTTTTGATCTTTTCCTAACTCTCAGTATTACAAAAATATTGTTAGATAAAATTACAACCCAAAGAAACTTCAAAAGTAGAGTGAGGAAAAAAAAAAAAAAAAAAAAGGCAGTTAAAAAACACATAAACCACTAATTACCAATATTTTAGTATATCATGGTATTTGCCTGGCTTATAGCGTAGACTTACGAAGTGAATATGATAATTACTGATTGCTACAAAAGATCTTTTTGTGTCCTATAATACTAGTGAGAATTGTTATTCCCGCATTCCTTTCCTACATCTCTACCTTTGCTTTGCTTTGGTATTATCTCTGTATTAAGCCTTTTTTCTATCAGTTTCTTTATTGTTAGTGTAGTTTGATAAGATTTACATTGCAGCATCTTTTGCATTTGTATTGTAATTTTTTGTTTGTAAACAAAATTGATTTTACAGTACCTTGCATTTTAATTTAAAATACTAGGAGAGCCTATCAAACTTCAAAAATTTGCTTTAAAAGTATGTTAAAATTAGCATTTGTATTTACTACTCCACTGTGCTGCTAATAATCAGTGGAATGAAATTGTAAACCACAGAAATTCATCTTTTATGGCTGGATAATTCCATCAAGAGGGAACAAAAATAGGCTGTTCTCTTCTTTAATAGGCTTTGAGATTCATCTGTCTTACAATAGATATTGAGCTTCACCAATCATATCAAAAAAATACTTATATTGTTATGATTTGAAACATTACTTTTAAAGATCAAAATGTTACTGGTTTTGCTGCAGTAAATTTAGTCTTTTACTCAGTGCACTGCATGAGAATGCAATTTAAATATTGGCAATGCAAAGAGAAATTTTTAATCATTAGTTTCTTTTAATCAGCTAGATGTTATCACCATAAGATTAGAAGTAGGAGAGGTAATCCCATAAAAAGTAATGAAATAGTGCAAATAGATTAAAATTATTTACTCTTCCCTAAACCAAGGCACAAGGGAAGAAGTGCTTAGAGCTGTATTGCACCATATAGTAAACAGATGTATTACTACAATGCATGGACTTTCTTAAGCAGCACATTATCTGTCACTAAGACTGTGTTTCTGACTGAAGCACTTTCAGCCTAGCAGTGCAATCTTTCAAAGGTTTATATAAGCTCAACATTATGGGCTAGGATCTTTAGAACAATCATATGGCTAATTATTGATTTCTGCTCTAGATCCAATCTTTGAAATCAGTGCCTTGATATAGACCCATCAGTGAAGTCGGTGCTCAGAGGTGCATCCTTTCTGTGTTTTTTTGTTAGTTTTGGGGGGGCTTTTTCAGCTGGAAAATTAGAACCTGCAAAGAAAAAGGAGTATGGCATGAATGGAGGGCAGAAACAAGACTACTAGCTTAGAGAAATACAGAGAGTCGTGAATCTTGAAACGAAGAAGTATTAAATAGCCTCATTCAGCTACACACTGTATGTGTAACTACACCAGACTGAGTTAGAGAAGGAATTAAATTCTTCAAGATGATTTGCTCAAAGAGCCTGTTAATTCAAGATCCCTATGAGTGATTTTTCATATTCAGTTTTAAACTGTAGCTGACTGGTGATCCTAAGCAGTGTATGCTGTTGTAAACAGTTGCACACAAACATGGCAAAAGATTTAGCATTGAAGTTCATAGCCTCCCAAGCCTTGACTTTGAGGAGCCAGTTTTTAGATCAGAGCAAGCAAAAGCAACTGTTTTCTCAGAAAGGCCATAGAATTAACCTAGTTATTACCCACTCACAGCTGCAGGAGCCCTGCCAGCTGTTGAAGAACTGTCAGTGAATATCCCCACGTCCCCTGCTGATCCAGGCCAAGTGGAGATCTGGTGAGGATTTGAGAGACAACAGGTTGGTAGCAGCACAGGTCTGTGCAGTAGTGTGTCTGCTTCCGATTTTCTGTCCTTTTCCTCTCTTCCTCTCTCCCCCTCCAGCACACGCCAGCAGGGCTGTTTAGTGAGCCTTTTAATTTAGTTTGTTCTGATAATTTCTTTGCAAACCTACTCCAGGCACTTGGCTGGTGACAGTCGTGAAGTGTTGACTGTGGAATGGTTTAATCTCTAACTGCAGCCCCTCCAGAACTGTTGTTTTTTGGAAATGATTTTGAGTAGAACAGATGACTAGGGTAGATAAGAGGCCTTTTATGCAAAGGTTTCCTTTATTACACACATCTTAAATATTTGTTCTCAAATATTACATCTGATGCCAAGTCCTCTGTGACACTTCATTTTTGGTGTTCAAGAGAAATACTGCTTTAGCTGAAATCAAATGGCAGCTGATACGATACATTGTTTACTTCAGGATGAAAAAAAAGAATCAAACCCCAAACTGATTCATTTCCAACTTGAGCAAGATGGTTTGGGATTTTTTTTTTTCTATTTTTGTCTCTGAAAGGCAAAGAAACACAGTATATGGAAGCCAAGCATAACTTCCATGAAGACATAGGTATATTTCAGGCACAAAAGACTTAATACTGTTAAAATTGAATGGTTTTCATATCACTTTGGAAGCACCAGTCAGCAAAACAGGATAAAGACTATACTTGCAGGAAGCCATTTTGGAGTAAATGTGCAGAAAGTGGTCAAAGCCCAGGTCTGGGAGTAAATAATATATTTTATGGAGAAGAACCTAGCAAAGTTTTTAGATAAAAGTGGCCAGCCAAGAACTCAGCTACATTGTGAGACCCCTTTCAATTACTGAACTCAGGACTCCTATATATTTTAACATACATATGGAGGGGGCATAGCCCTTTTATTTATTTTTTTTTAATCACTTGAGTTTGGTGGCCTTCTATGATGGAGCTACAGAACTGATGGACAGGGGCAAAGCAGTTGATATTGTGGACCTGGACTTGTGCAAAGCATTTAGCATTGTCCCACATGACATCCTTGTCTCTAAATTGGAGATTCATAAATTTGACGGATGAACTATTTGGTGGATAAGGAATTGGATGGATGACTGCATGCAAAGAGTTATGATCAACCGCTCAGTGTCCAGCTGGTGACTGGTAATGAATGGTGTTCTTCAGGGCTATTGTTGGGACCGATCCTGTTCAACATCTTTGTCAGCAACATGGACATGAGCAAGTTTGCCTATGACACCAAGTTGTGTGGTTCAGTTGGCATGCTGGAGGGAAGGGATGCCATTCAGAGGGACCATGGTTGTGAGGTGGGCCAATGCCAACCTCATGAAGCTGGTCAATGAGAAACTGAACATGAGCCTGTTTCAGTGTGAGCTCACAGGCTAGAAAGCTAACTGTATACTGGGCTGGATCAAAAGAAGTGTGGCCAGCAGGTCGAAGGAGGTGATCCTGCCCCTCTACTCTGCTCTTGTGCGACCCCACTTGGAGCATTTTGCGCAATTCTGGTGTCCTCAACATAAGAAGGACATGGAGCTGTTGCAGCAAATCCAGAGGAGGGCCAAAAGAATGATAAGAGACTGCAGCACCTCCTATATGAAGACAGGCTAAGAAAGGTGTGGTTGCTCAGAACTTTGTTGGGGTTCTCAGAAGAGAAGGTAGTGTGGAGACCTCATAGCAGCCTTCTAATATATGAAGAGGCCTACAGGGGTACAGGAGAGGGACTCTTCATCAGGATATGTAGCAATAGGACAAGATGAAATGGGCTTTAAATCAGGGGAAGTTCAGGTTAGATAAAAAGAAGTTCTGTGCTGTGAGGGTGGTAAGGCACTGGAACAGGTTGCCCAAAGAAGTGGTAAATGCTCCACCCCTGGAAGTATTCAAGGCCAGGTTGGAGAGAGCCTTGGGCCATGGTCTAGGGTGAGGCATCCCTGCCCATGGCAGGGGGGGTTTGAATTAAATGATCATGCAGTCCTTTCCAACCCAAACCATTGTATGATTCTATAATAACTGCATGTGCCATAGGAGATGCCAAGTGGATTATATCTGACATATGAGCTTGTTTAATACTACTGAGACGCATGCACAATCAGCTAAATTATTTTTTAAATTGCTAATTTTTGATGCCTTGCCCAAGCTCCTTAACATTAATCTCTTTATACGAAAGCAACCGTATTCTTTTTTCCAGAATATCTGACCCTTATTGAAGAACCCAATTTAGAAGCAGACAATTATATCTCAAGCTAAAAAGTTTATATTTAAAATGTATCTTTGTTTATGTAGTTTGCAAAAAGACGCATTTATCATAATAAAAAAGCAGTTTGAGATCATAGCTACTACCTCAGTATAAAGGCAAAAAATTCAATGGAACTGAATAGCTAACAGGAAAACTGCACACCTTGTGCATCTTCCATCCACCAATGTTCTACTGGCTCAGAAATTAAACACATTCCTGAAACTCCTTTGTCTTTTTTGACCAATGAAAATATGACTAGTGAACAATTTACTGAGAAATTTCTTTGTTAGAAAAAATCCTGCGATGCATTTTTGATTCTTAATATAAAATGTTGATATTTCCAATATGAAATAAGTGGAAAACTTTAGTTGTATTTAATCTAGCATTTTGGAGTGTGTTGCAACTGCTGATACTTAAATTGACTTACAGCTAATGACATTAGAAAGCCACTTAATTCTGATTGCAAAATGAGAGACTTTACAGTCTAATGAATTTTTAATCAAGCTTCTGTGTATCATTGTATGGGCTTGTTCCTTAACGCATGAGATGGAGATGACATTCCCCATATTTCATTTGTTTCCCTGTTTCAGGGAAATGGTAATAAATAATCTGAATATTTGCATTTTCACCTTACTTTCCTAATAATAAGCTCTTCTGAACACATAGGACCAAATCCTCTCCTTATATAGATCTCTACATTTGGAAAATCGATGTTCATTTCCCAAGTTATACATACAAACTGCTATAGAGTACTAAATATGTAGAGTGGGCTTATCTCAACATTACTTGTCTTAGTGACAGGCATATAGTTTTAGTTGTTTCAACTCTTTGCATTATCAATGAAAAGCTAAATATTGCAAAGAGCAATTAATCTGTTGAATATCTGTTATCTGTAATATACCACTGTTATATACCACTCTAATTCACTGGTTATGTTTTGAACTATATTAAAATAGCAGGATACCTATTTCTAGATACTGGAAGTATCAGAGATGAGATAGATAATGTCATCTATAAAAATAGAAAATAAGTAAAGCTTAATAACTTCTCCTCACACAAACACCCATGGGGAAACCAGGCATAATATGTTGTTTTGGTTGGGACTTCCTAGAAGAGTAGAAAGAAAGGATATTTGATATTTGATTTCATTATTTCTCTGTTGCCTGTTTCAGAAGGTAAAATGCCAAGACTGTTATTGCTGAGAATAGTGGCAGTCACAAGTGGTGAAGTACAAAGCTGTACCTAGGTAACATTGTTCTGTGAGAGATGTCTATGTATTAACTAATCCTATTGTTTGTGTTATAATGACAAAAAAAAAGAAAATGCAATGTTTGCTGAATATTTACTTAAAGACAGCAAAGTCTTAAGAAGAGGTGCTTTGCTCTAGCTTGATGATTTCTAGGTCTTTTCGTTACTGTTCAAAGACCATTTTAGATGGAAATATACTCAGTGAGAAAAGAAAATTAGTTAAAATGAACATCAATATAGTTGGTGCTTCTTCCCTCTTCCTATCTTGCCCTAGTGAATTTCCTCCCTTGTCTGTGTTTCAGGATGCTAGCAGAATGATTATGAACTCTTGTTTGATAAGCCTGAGAATTCTGTTTGATGTTACGGAGTTATTTTATGAAAGTTTGGGGTTTTTTTATGTTAACATCAATCTAATAAAAATGTCTTAAGTGTAACAGAATGATGCAAGATCTCATTTTCTATTGCTGAGGGAATACAGTAGGAGAAAGTAATAGCTGAAGGCTGTTTTTTTCCCTTATGTCCGCAGTAAAGGAGATTAGAATAATGTAAAATTACCCCTTGGTTAGAGGGCATTAGAGAAGGGCTGTAAAAGCACAGAGGATGGATGGGGGAGGAAAAGAAGAAAAATACAGAAAGACTTTCCTAGCAATGGAGTTGAGGACGTTCCAAGATCAGAAAAATAAATTAGGAGTTATTCAAAATGGAATACAATCGAATATGTAGTAGAAGATTCTTGCATAACTGAAAATAATCCAGGACTCATCCGTGGCACAACAATTAATAGAAAGCTACAAGAAGACAGAGTTGCAGTTGCAAACCTTTCATACTACCTCATCAAGACTGAAGATTTGAAGTTTGCTGTGTATGTTTATGCTCATGTTAAACACTATTCCTTCCAAATACCCAATAAAACCTAGTGTTAGGCATGGATCTGGAAATCTGACGAAATATGTACAGGATCAGTTAATGGCTGGCATTAATTCTGATGGTTAGGGGTTGCATCTTCAATGAAGAGGCAACACAAAAAACATCTGTGCCTAGAAAGTTCAAAGTTCACCTGTTTAGTTTCTTGAAGAGCTTTCAACAGCCTTGATAAAATAGGTTGGATTTTGGAATGTGAATATGGAGCATCATGGATTTTCATCCTTCAGCTTCACCAAGGTAGTTGGTGGTTACCACAAAACTGAGTGTTTAGGGTGGCTAAAAGAATCACGGTCAGATATTAACAAAAGTAATATTCATTGAAATTTAGAAATGTGTGATTCAACAGAATTTGATGGTAAGGTTCACTACATTGCACACAAAAATATTGTGCCAGAACTGGCAATGATTTATATAGGATTGAGTTAAAATAGTTTATATATAATTGAACTGAAACATATACAGAGACTGAAAATACAGAAGAATAAGGGAGACTCTCCTCCTGAGTCACAAGGTTCAGACAACACCCCCTTGCTTTCTAAACTCCTGACAGAGACTAGGTGCAGCTGGATCTAGTCGCAGTCTCACACTTGGAAAACAGTTTATGTCTAATGGAACTTAAAAGGAAATTGAGGTAGAGGGATCAAAAAAGATAAAGGAAGCTCTTCTGTTGTGTCACAAGGTTCAGAGTGCACCCCCTTCCTTTCTAAATTACCTCTCAGAGAGGAGCCTAGGTGCAGCTGAATCAAATCTTAGTCTCAGATCTGGACAATACTTTCATGCTTAATGAAAAAAATGTAAGTATAAAGGTGTCCTGGTTTCAGCAGTAGCAGTCATTTTTCTGCTTGGTGGCTGGTGCAGCGCTTTTTTTGACTTTCAGGCTGGGAACACTGTTGATAACATTGATGTTTTTAGCTACTGCCCAAATGTTTAGTCTAACCAAGGATTCGCTGAGTCTCATGCTCTGCCAGGGAGAAGGGGAAGCCGGGAGGAAGCAGAGACGGGACACCTGACCCAAATTGACCAAAGAGGTATTCCATACCACAGCACATCATGCTCAGGATGTGAAAACTAGGGCCAGGTACCCAAAAGAAGGGGTTCAGTGCTGGGTTGGGCTTGATATTGGTCAGCGGGTGGTGAGCAGTTGTATTCTCTTCCCTTGTTGTTTCCCTTGTCATTATTATTATTGGTGGTAGCAGCAGTGATTTGTGTTATACCTTAGTTACTGGACTGTTCTTATCACAACCCATGGGAGTTGCATTCTTTTGATTCTCCTCCCTATCCCCCAGGGAAAGGTGGGGGGAGAAAGAGAGAAGAGTGAGTGAGTAAAGTGCGTAATTTACAGCTGGCTTAAACAACGACAGTTTATTTTTGGCACCCAATATGGGGCAAGAAGAGATAAGATAATGGAAGGATTAATAATTACTCATCACAATGCTGATTTATTGGTTCTCAAAGTTGTTGCTCTTGATCTCACAGGTTCAGCATGTTGCACCTTACTTACAGCCAGTATTTGCTGTCTTAGTGTTTATTGGCTGGGGGCCTTGGGCTAAGGTTCTTGTTTCATTGTACTTTATGGTAGTGGCTTGTAACATGGACAGGCTCCAGCAGCAGGGCAGGATGGACATGGCCATGGACTTGTACCTGGCCGTCTGGCAGCTCTTCACCGTCCTGGCCCCAGTCCTCACCTCCATCTTTGTGAGGCTGCAGAGAGCTGAGGGGGAGCAGTCCCGGGAACTGCCTGTGGCTGAACCGGCCCAGGAGAGTGGCTCCAGGGACCAGGAGGCCAGGAGGGAGCAGCTGCTGGTGGAGGAGGTTGGGGCGATCAAGGAGGGGAAGGATGCAGCTGCTGAGCAGCAGGAGGAGGCAGACGAGGAGCCGAGCTCCATGGCAGTTGCCAGCCCCATGGTGGCCGAGAGCATCCCCTGGCAGCCGCCCACAGAGCCCCGTGAGCCCGAGCCCCAGGAGGATGCAGGAAACCACACACCACTTCCCAGCAAGGCAGGGGAGGAAGGTCTGGACTCAGGCAAAGAGCAGCTGGTGGTGAGAGAGCCGGCAAGCACAGCAGCTACACCAGCCCCAGTGACAAGCACAGCAGCTACACCAGCCC
>JANRGW010000002.1:21163-38766 GCA_024733675.1 Psilopsiagon aymara | reverse complement strand
AAGAGTCCCTCCCCAGCATCCCTATAGCCCCCTTCAGATACTGGAAGGCTGCTCTGAGGTCTCCACACAGCCTTCTCCAGGCTGAACAGCCCCAACTTTTTCAGCAAGGTCTTTATCTTCTTCTTCTTTCTGCCTGGCCCACGCTCCTCAGTTCTCTAACCCTTCACAGTCCCTTTGTTCTCTCTTCCCGCTCTCATCATTGGAATAGGGAGGAAGCTTTCCACAGAGCAGTGTCTTTCCTTTAAAGCTGCTGGTGGTGCTGACATAAAGCCCTGGACCAGCAGGACCAGTTGGTTCTATCTGCTGCCAAGCTGTATGTACCTGGTTAATGGCACAGTGACTAAGGCTGCTGCCTGTGTCCTGTACCAACCTCACAGCAGCCCAGGCACTGAGCAGGAATCGCTCCCACTGCTTTCTGCTCCACACCTTTGTTTGTGCAGCCAGCCTTGCTTTTTGCCTTGTGGTTTGTTTCTTCTCCGCTGCTGAGGTTTGTTCCAGTTTCTCAATCACCTGTTCTGACGTGATCCTGATTTCCTGCAGTATTTCTTCTGCTTCCCCAGGGAAAGGCATGTCTGCTCCTGGCATCTGTCCCTGTCTCCCTTTGTGAATGCTGAGGCAAAGAAGTCATTTAATTTTTTAGCAATGTCTATCTTTTCTGTCAATTAAGTCCCCTTTCCATCTCCTAGAGGCCCTGCTGTCTCCACAGTTGACCTCCTCCTCTTTGCTGTGCTTCAGAAATGCCTTATTTAGTCCTGCTTTCCATCCCAACTTTCTCTGTCCTGTAGCTTAGCGTTATATTACCTCACCTTACAATGTTCTGTAATATTCCCTGCTCCTGCCCCGTTCCTTGATGGCCCCAGGACATCCTCACTCCTCTCATTTTTTCCTTTATACCCGTTGCCCTTCCTTGTTTCTTTCCCATGCCCTTTATCGTACGCACTCCTGCTGCGTTTAGCACTAAGTGATGGGAGGAACCTTTGAGGAACCTTTGAGCAGATGGTACTTTATCTTTGAATGTTTCCCCTCTGAGTCTGCTTCTCTCCACTGCTTTTCTCTTTCAAGCTCTTCAGTTCTTCCAGGGTCCTCTCGAATATACATCAGAATGTTCATTGCACTGATTAGCCTGTTACTGGATCATCCCCTTTTGCCATTACTTGTATGTCTGTCAGTCACTACATTCTATGTGCTGTTTGTATGTAGGTATTAAATGGCATTTCTGCCTTTCTGGGGATTTTTCCACCCTGTGTGTTGGGAGTTTCCAAATCAGCTGAGTGGAATGCTTGGTGGTGACCTGCACAAATGGATTGGGTGCATGTTGTTGGCTATTGCTTTTTGTGTCCTACTTTTAATGGCACTCAAGGGCAGTCTGAAAACCCTGGGTTTTGCACTGCACTATTTTTTGTTGTGAGCAATTCTTTATCCACACGGAGAATAAAGATTAGCAGGGCTGTTGTGCGTGGTAAAAGATGCACTCACAGGGCTGAGATGCTCTGGCTGTAACTCTTCCTTCTGCTCCTGTTGATCCATCTCACCTATCTTTCCAGTGATCTGCCCATCTTTTTCAAAGTTCCTGTGCAATTTTGCCATGATCATCTTCTATCTGCATGGTTTAATCTAATCCACTGGTTTGCAATCTTCTCTGTAGTGTGACACCATGCTGTGACTAAAAATGATAAAAATAATCTTGAGACATAACTCACACAACTGAATGCCTGAGCTTTTCTGAGGTATCTAAACTCACACAGGAGAATTTTAGAGTTGTATGATATTGAATTCAAGGAACCCTCCTTTCCTATTCTGCTCCAGGTAAGCAACTTAGATAATGGAGATGAATTTAAAAGGGAAAGACAGATTAGGGAAGTACAAGACCTGAATAATCCTGTTCAAGATGCACCTTTAAATAGTGACAACTAAGAAGAGGAAGGCTGGAGGGTTACGATCTCCTTGGAGGGGATAAAGGAGATGGGTTTTAATGCTGTTAACGTTTGGAATGAAATCAGGAATGGGACTTAAATTTATTTGTACCTTGTTTACATGCAGCTACTCTCAGGACGCTGTTTTATTCTTTCCCTTTTATTTTTCTGTCCTCATCTCATGTTTGCAGGTTCTCTGGCAGTCAGCACTGTGGGCACATACACTGTGCATACCAGTATAGAGAACATTACCACTGCCTTGACCCTGAGTGCAACTACCAGGTAAAAGAATGGTAAAAAGTTATCAGCACAGCTACCTGAACGTGAAAGTGTACAACCTGGGGGAGATGTGTGACCTCCTGTGCTTTTCTGCCCCATGCACACACATGCCTCTTCACTTTTCAAGGGCAAGATACATTTTGAATGTTCTAGAGCCTTATTATATTCCCATTTAACCCAATCTAACACCATTTAACCAAACCCAAACCACTATAAAGAAGAGCAGAATATAGATCAGCTCAAATCAGTGGGAACTGCTCCAGATTTGTATCGGTGAAATTATGCTGTGTTACAAATTGTGCCTGAAACTAGGGAATGCTGATCTGTTAAGTCTGTCTCTTTCCCTCCTGCTGCCCGAGTGACATTGTAGCAGCAGTATCTGCAGTAAAATACCCAATAAGACCAGCAGCAGCCCGGGATTTGTGGGGAAAGCGTGGGGGCAGGAGTGTGTGGATGCTGTAATGACTGGGAGAACTGCCAGCATAGCCACGTCAGGCCAGCCCCATCACGTGCTGTGTTTGTTTACCCTCTTCCCAGGTCTGGGAGGTTGACGCTGCCATTTCTGTGGTCAGGCTGTGCGTGTCTAAGTGGGAATCCCAGAGCTTGCCTCTGCTGTGCATCAGACACAACTTCAGCCCTACCCCAGGAGACCTTTGTGTCTCAAAGGAGTGAGTCTGACCACAGCATAGGAAGTTGATCTGGATCTGCCGAGCTTGACTGTGGGTTTCTATTGATTAAAGGAGAAGTTTGTCCCTGGAATGCACGTAGTGGTCCTCCTAGCCTGGCATTTGGTAATTGAGATGAGTTTGTCCCAACTGTGACACGGATATCTCTGCACCAGAAAGAGAGAAACACAAAGGATGGAAAGACAGAAAAACCTATTATTGTGATTGGCCTCATGATTATTTCCTAAGGAGTCTGGAAGCTGCTTGTGAAGGAGCTGTCTGGTCTCGCAGGGAATAAGGATTTAGGCTGCTTTTTAAAATGCAAATTATTTTATGGCTCAGATATATTTTAGAATAAGTAACGCTCTGTAATAAGTGGGCACAAATTAAGGGTGATTGGCAATAGCAATCCTGGATGTACGCCCTGGGAAATCAGACCTCCAGCCTCCAAGGGATTCCTGTTGAAATCTATATCCATATATTCCCGTGCCAATACCAACAAGATTGATCAGGATTGATATTATAGGAGGAAAGAGTGGAAGCGATAATCATTTGTTTCCTATGAGGGAGACTAGAAAAGTTGTTAAACATTAGAATACAGGCCTTTTCAATTACTCCTCAAAATAAATGGATATTGATTTCTTTAAAAAAACCCAGATTTACTTTCCCACCTTCACTGTTAAATATTGATGTCTGTGGGAAATAGAAATGAAAAGCTTCATTTTAAAGGCACTTAGCCTGCTCTGGCAGTGGGGTGCCCCTTCATTACTTCAAGCAGGTAGAGGATGAAAAGGATATTCTGGTCATACGGATTTAACTCTGAGCTCTGCTGCCATCTTTTTCTTTGACTGGAAGAAACTTCTGCATCCCTGTGTTCCTGATAAAGCCATCCTACCTTGTAGGGGAGGCAGGAGGCTTGCAGTGGAAGATACTGTAAAAGAAGCAGAGTGGTTTTCCCAGTTTCTAGTCTGACATGAATGTGGCAGCCAGTGTCTTGCTAACCGCTACAGTGAGTGATTTGGAAGCTTGGATTACTCTCCTGTAGGCTGCTTAGTTCACTGGTTTGCTTTCTAACTATAGCAGTTCTTGAGATAGTAGCAGCTAAAATTATGTTAGAAGAATTGCAGTCTTAAAGCTGCAGGGAGCATATTCAGGACATCACCCCAGTGTCATGTTTACAGCTTTTCATGTGTATATACTTTACCAAGAAGATACATACACACAATTCCTCTTTAATCTGACTCTCTTGAGGTGATTACTGCTGAGCTTTAAACTCCCTATACATTAAGTTTATTAACAACAGCAACAAAACCCACCCTGTCCTTAGGATTACTCACCCACTGCCATCACGTGTGTCTCACTGTCTGTCTCTGTATCTCTCCAGAGATTCACTAGTAAACAGGATGTGATTCGGCATTACAACATGCACAAGAAACGGGATAATTCCCTCCAGCACGGCTTCATGCGCTTCAGCCCCTTGGATGACTGTAGCGTGTACTATCATGGCTGCCACCTGAATGGGAAAAGCACACACTACCACTGCATGCAGGTAACTGCAGGATGGGGACTGGATGGCAGCACATGAGGCAAATGAAGAGCCATGGTTTGAGCTGTGGCCTTTTTGGGGTGGACTGAAAGAATTCTTGAGTTCTGGCAGCCTGATGCCTCGTATTAGACAGCAAGGGGGTGTCCTGAGATGACGGGTGCCATTCATAGCTTCTCTTGTTCACTTCTCAATCAGGCACCTCTCTGAAGAGTCTGTGCCCTATCCTCACTGCACTGTCTCTGCCCAACATTGGGAAGGGTGAAGGGAGACACCAACCACGCTCTGATTTTAGAAGCCTTGTGCACGCAGTGAAGCGAAACAGGTCTCAAGGTTTTCTCACTGTCTTGGACTTCACTTGTTCAAACAAGTCCTGTTCTCTGAGATTCAGGGACCTCTCTGCAGTGCACAGTCTCTGCTGAAATCTGATCTGTCACTCCTTGAAATCAGACTTTTCTGTGACACATCTGCCCTTAACACTGGGTTAAATTCCTCCATAATCAGTTTCTGAAGTAATTAAACTTTAATGTCACATATCTAGACTTAACACCCCTGCTGCTTCATCTCCTTCACCAGTGGTACTTGTCTGTGGTGTAGGCTTGGACGTTGTTTCAAGAGCCAGCCAGGCTTCAACAGCAGAGCTGGAGTTGCTGCACAAATGTAACTGTGATGCCTTTAACTGTTTTTAGACACAGACACACCAGATTGTTTGGATCTTTCCCTGATTGTTCTTCAGATTAGTGGTTTGATATATACTTGTTTCTTTAGAATTGGGGTCTAAACGACTGCCATGAGAGTGTACTCTAGTTACAAACAATAATCAGGCCTTGGTGAAAGCTTTTCTGACTGAAAAACTCTGGTCTTGCTTCCTGCCCTATCCCAGCAGTTTAAGACCCCAGTTAAAGTCAGAAGGCCTTAATCACATGCTTAAATAGTTTGCTGGGATAGACTTCAGCATATGTTTAACTTGAAGTCAGGTAAGCTTTCTGAAGTCAATGGGGCTTAAGCACATACTTAAATGTTAGGCATGCACTCAAGTACTGTCCTGAATAGGGGTTGGTTTAAGCATGTGCTTACAACATTTGATAAATTGGGAACTTCATGTGCCTTTCTCTTGAGGACATTTTCTTCTGTGCTTCCATATTATTGATTGTTTAGTTCCTTCAATTGAGCAGGATGGGATTTGTTGAATTATGGTTTTTAGAGTACAAGGAATGTTTCAGAGGTTTGAGTCACTCTGAGTTCAAATAGAGACCCTCATTTCCACAACTATATATGGCTAATTCCATCCTGTGCCCACTGCCTTCCAGTAAAATAATGCCCATGTAAGCAGTGTCTTACAGGAAAGGTGTCTGAATATAAACTCCCAATTAAAGAAAATACTGCTTAAATGGCAGAATTCGTGCCATCCATCGTATGCGCTTCTTTTTTTTCTTTATGTCCATAATTGGTGTGGATAAAATTCAGTTAGTTGTTTATATGAACTGACATTTTTTTTAGTCTTTAGCACCAAGAGCTGCATTGCAAATTATTCCTAAGGAGGTTTTTGTTTAATTCTTTTTTTTAATGCCATGCAGGGTCTGTCTTTTTTCAAGGTGTCAGTGCAGAGAGAGAGAGGCTCTTTTATATTGGAAATAGCTGGAGATCCTTGTTATTTTTTTCTTTTCCTGGGTATTTGTCACGGGGTTTGTTATTGCCTGTTTGAATCAACCTGGGCTGAACTAAGAGGTGTTGTTTTCGTTCTCTTCACTTCTGAGATGGTGCAGGCATTGGCACACGTTGTGCTAGAGAAGAAGAGGGAAAAAAAAATCCTCCCTCAGCAGGGCTGAGGACGTTTGCAGATTCCAGGGTGTTTTTACTCAATATGGCAAAGTTGCCCGCTTTGCCCAGAGGAAGGCAGGTTTTCAGCATTCCCTCCTTGTCACACCATTCCCATTTGCTGCACGAGTTTCAAATTATTGGAGTGGTAGTGTTGAACAGTGACGGGGAAGAAAAGGCTCTGGTTTGCTAAGGTCAGCTGAACAGAGGGTTTATGCTTGGCTAGAATGAAACCCGTATATTACAAGCTCAAAAAGATTTGCCTCATGTTGCAGTGCCTTGCCTTACCTCTCAGAAGGCCTAGAGGTAAATAACTGATTCCCAGTCAACTTTGCATTCCCCAGATAGGTGAAACTGCTGTATTTTATTCCGTGTTGCTCCACGATAACAAAAAGTAATGGCATATGTCAGTGTTTCTTTCTCCTTAAGAGCAGGAATCCTGTTTACTGCCTCCCTAAGCAGGCCTGATTGTCTGTAGCTGGTCTTTTATCCCTTTGCATCCTCCCCTTTTTTTCTTACTGTTTCATGCCCAGCGAGTTGTGTTATTTATTTATTTATCTATTTATTTATTTATTTATTTATTTATTTATTTATTTCACAACTGCTCTATCAGTCTTTAGATTGGGGATTAAAGAGATGACTTAATACTCTTAGGAGAAGCGCACAAATGGGACTATTAAACGTATGAGTGCTGCTCATGTGTTTATTATTGCTGGTAACAATGATGGGCTGTTACAGTGCCGTGCTGATGACTCCCTGTTTTGGCCTGGGGTAGGTGGGTTGTAACAAGGTCTATACAAGCACCTCGGACGTGATGACCCATGAGAACTTTCACAAGAAGAACACACAGCTCATCAACGACGGGTTCCAGCGGTTCCGTGCCACGGAGGACTGCGGCACTGTGGAATGCCAGTTCTACGGGCAGAAAACCACTCACTTTCACTGCAGGTGAGAGAGCAGGAAGGGCAGGAACCCTGCCTCAGAGTTGTGTGGTCTGTTTGCCACCTCCTGCCTAGTCATAAATTCAGGAGTATACACAGGGACTTCATTTTCCCTGCCGTGACCTTCTCAGTACTGCTCTTGAGAGAACTCATGTTCCAGGGCAGGTGCGATTTCCAGGATCTTGTCACAGAGCGCTCTGAAGGCAGGAATGTGATCTGAGGTGATCTGAGGAAAAGGGTACCCACTAGAAAATCATAGAATCATTTGGGAACTATCACAGTGCTCTGCAGAGTTCAACTGAAGTAGGCTATTAATACACTGCTAATGGCACTTCCATGCTAGAGTTCTCTCCAGCCGACAGTCAGCCAGCTCATCCCTTTCAGGGCCAGACTCTGCCTTCTGTACACAAATGCTCTTCTGTTGATTCCTCACATTTGCAGGAGGAGTAGGAAAGCACAATTTGTACTGTAATCCCCTGTAGCTGCTGTTTTGTTTGGAACTTTTAGTGGTGGGTGCCTATATCCCAAAGTTATTGTGGCTGTTCCTCAGAGTGGGGCAAGCTTCCCAAGTCTCACATGGCAGCATTCTTGGATGCTTGGGTGTCACAGGTTAACCCATGTAATGCTCCTCAGCCCTTTTGCTGTCAGGGCCATTATCCCATGCTGATCCCGATCCTTATGCCAGAGGGAGGCAGGTAGGTGGTCCTACCATTGTGCTCCTAGCCTACACAGCCAACCGTCCTCTCCTCCTCAATGCCCTTGCAGGCGACCTGGGTGTACATTCACCTTCAAGAACAAGTGTGACATTGAGAAGCACAAGAGCTACCACATCAAAGATGATGCCTATGCTAAGGACGGCTTCAAGAAGTTCTACAAATACGAGGAATGCAAGTATGAGGGCTGCGTCTACAGCAAGGCCACCAACCACTTCCACTGCATCAGGGCAGGCTGTGGCTTCACCTTCACCTCCACCAGCCAGATGACCTCCCATAAACGCAAACATGAGCGCCGGCACATCCGGAGCTCGGGAGTGCTGGGCTTGCCTGCCTCCCTCCTGGGGTCCAAGGATAATGAGCAAGAGGAGTCCAGTAATGATGACCTTATTGACTTCTCTGCTATGAGTTCGAAGAACTCCAGCCTGAGTGCCTCTCCCACCAGTCAACAGTCTTCCGTTTCTCTCATAGTCCCAGCTGCACCTTCCTCAGCTGCTGAGCTCGCTTCCTCACAGGCCAGCAAGTCTGCCAACAGCATGACACCAGCCACCAAGATCTCTGGCCTGCTCTCTCAGGCTCTTCCCAGCAATATACCCTTGGCCCTGGCACTCTCCAACTCAGCACTTCCTGGAACAGCTGGATCCTTCTTCCCCATCATCCCCAGTCGGGTCTCTACACCACTTCCTGCCAGCTCAGCTAATCTGATGACTGCTGGTTCTTCTGCCACCAATCCAACATCATCTGCTTCTACAGATTCCTCATCCCAGACCATATCAGGATCTGGTGAGCCAGCAGCTACTTCTTCTCCAGCTCCAGCAGCATCTATAATGGAAAGGATCTCTGCTAGCAAGGGATTAATCTCTCCTATGATGGCCAGGCTGGCAGCAGCTGCACTGAAGCCCTCGGTGGCACTTGAAGCAGGTGAGTTACCCTTATCAGTTGTGCTAGTGGTGGGAGAAAGAGCAATACCTGATGACTTGGAGAAGAGGGAATGAGAAGCCACTGTGTTGTTTGTGAGACAGAGGGTGGAGAGGAGGTAGTGAAGGAACATAAATGTGAGAATAGATTTGGTCATGTCCAGTTAACCCTTAAAGAGAGCAGTCTTGGCATGGTTTCCTGTCGAATCTGGCTACACCCATGTGGCTAGAAGAGAAGCAGGAAATGCAGCTTTGCCCACAATAAAGTAGACACTTACCAGATCTGAAGAGTGTTGCCATATGTATTACCTACTTTGCTACAGGCTGAAAATAGAGAGGCACTGTATTAAAAATGGAAATTAAGAACAAGCTTGGCCAAACCCTCCAGCCCTCTTCTGCAGGCTGTGTCGAGTTTTAGCTGGGCATAGTGGTGTTGATCCTGTAGCTCATTGCCAATTTCTGACCGGGGGGTTTGGTTCTGTGCCGCCGCTCTGGGTATGGAGAGAGTGTTGGTACATTCCACCAACTGGAGCTCTCTCCTGTTCACTTCTTGCAAGCTGCGCTTCTCCTGAGCTCAGCGGGCAGTGACACTGTGAGAGGGATAAAAGATGGGAATGAGAAGTCCCCTGGGGCAACCCAGAGCTCTTCCTGCTGCCGCCTGGACCTGAGGCAGATCATTGCCCATGGCCAGCCATGCCAGCAGGGATGTGGGGCTCCCTCAGAGCACTGGGTACCTCCACAGTCCCCTGCTGACTGTGCACAGCTCATGGTGGGCAGTGTGAGGGAGGCTCTGCCTTGCAGCACCCCACAGCATTGGGCTGCCCCAGAACCTCCTTCCCTGCTGGTCCACGGGGATGTGAGTGCTGACAATGTCCCCTTCGACCCCGGGAGCAAACGAGGGAGTAGGACGAAGTGATCTGATTAAAGAGGGAGGGGAACTTTCACATACTTTTTAAATTATTATTTGAAAAATGGTTTCCTAAAGCAGAGAAAGGTCATTGAGGGAACTATTTTCCTTTATTTTTTAATAAAATGCCACTTGCTGTCTGAGCAGCAGCTCGCCGTCAGCTGTACTGCCGGAGGGTAAATTAATATTTTAGTCACTTGGGGATTGTGGAAAAAAGCTCTGCAGACATGTTCCTGTCAGCAACTTTTTTCCCCTCCTTTTTTCTTCTCCGTTCTTCCTAATTTTTTTCCCTTTAATTTGTTCTCTCCCCTTTCCTCTTTCTTTCTCTTCCTTTATGGGCTCAGCACGAAACCTCCTCCCCAAAATGAATCCCCCCGCCTTGTTGTGAGGACAGTGTGCTGGCGGTGGCTTGAGCCAGGCCCTTTGGCTGTCACCTCCGATAGCCCCGACAGGCAGATGCTCCCGCTGGGCAGGCGCAGTGGCCACTGCTGTCGCTACGGCAACGCTGGGATTGGGGATGGGAGAGGGGGCTTGAGTAGCAGTCGAGAGCTGCCACATTGCCTCAGCATTAACAGAGTCTTTAATAAACGCTTAAGAGGCAGCCCCGCAAATTAGTTATGACAGTTTGTGCAGAGAATCAGGTCTCCCCCACGCTCCTTCCGCCCTTCTCCTTTAAAGGGCCCATAGCCTGGACAACTTTGACATAATTTTGCAATAATTATCACTTGAAGAATTTCCACGCTGGAGTGGACGTCAGAACCCATCATGTCAGCCTGGCAATAAACGCTGACCAGCAATCCCAGCACTTCCCTCCCCCACACACTTTTTCTTTGCTTTTCTCATTTCTGCACTGGTGCTAGTGATGTAACTTCTTTATTTGCCGTTGTAACCTCATTTTAGACCTACCTTTCTCATTTAATTTTTGCATTTAATTTTGGTGTCTCTCTTGAGCAGGGAATGGACAGCCAGCAGCTCCCGGACGGTTCAATCCAGTTCAGGTGAAGCAGGAACCTGTGGAGGCCATGGGATCATCATCTGCCACTAGTCAGGAGTCCTTGCAGGAGCACAGTTTGGACCTGAGCGTCAAGGATCACGGGTGAGCGATGTGCGCAGGCATCCTTAGCACCTTCCAGCATCAAGCTCTAACAAGTTTCCATACCTATAATATGAGGGGACACAAAATGTTGATGAAAGGCAATCTCACAGTGCTGAGTTGGATGCACATATAGGAGGCAGGGAGGTTCTCTTTCCTCCCCTCAAGTGTATGTTCTCCAGACTCTTATTCAGGGCTCACAAACACCTCCTGAATCTTTGACAAGAGCCTCACCTCTTGTGCTCCCCTCTGAAAAATTAGCCACTGGCAAAGCTTCCTTCACTTAGATATTCCTGCTGTTGTCATCAAGAGCTGATCAAAGGCTGCTCCAATGCTATACTTCAGCACACTTTTAGCAGGAGCTTTGATTCAGGTCTAAGAGAGGCACCTGCCAGAGAAGTTGGACACACAAAACTACTGGGTGTCGCTGACTCCTGTCTGGGTCTAGCATGTGCTCATCTCTAGTTACGCTGATAAATCTTTGCACTTGCACAAACGTGAATACACCTAGCTCAGACTGTGTCCTCAAGCATCCCTAGTGAGAATAGGAGTGTTTGGGGATTGTCCTGTTGGAAAAACTGGAGAGGAACTGGGACTGGAGATAAGTGAGCCTGCTCCACTTTAACCTTTGTATACATTCTTTTCCATACTGTATTTAAACAAGCCTCAATTCGGGACCCCAGCACTTGCAGACAACTACAAGTATTGCTGATGCACACTAAGGTTGTCTTTCAGCTTGCTTGGCTGTGGCCATAAGGATTGTTGCCTTGTCTTTTCTGCTGCCAAGGGAGCTTGTGCCCCTGACGAGCGGCCTATTTCTGAAAGTTCTAATGGGATGAAAGAGTAAAACGTGGGGTGGGTTCTGAGTCAGCTGATAAAAGTGTGGACTCTGGTGGAAGAGGTCTGGCCTGTTCAGTAGCTAAAAGAACTAAATTCTGCAGACTTGGGACCTTCTCTTTCTCTCCATCTTGGCTATCGCAAGTAAAGGAGTTGGGACAGCCCGAGGGAGGGTGGGCATCATTCTCTTTCTCCAGATGTAGCAGGTGAGGAGTGAGGCAGCTTGAAGGGAGAAGGATTAATCTCGGTGCTCACAGTCCCTGTGCACATCTTAACTAAACCCTGTTGGTTTGTGTGTTCCAGTAATGAATCAAATGGCCACACAGTCTCGGCAAATTCATCTCTTTTATCCTCGCTTATGAATAAGGTAAGAGCCATCCATCAAACGCCTTTCATTCCCCCCACCACGAGAAATTAAAGCTGCGATAGCGGGGAGGGTGGGGGGGCAGATGCGTTTGTTTTTTAATGTTTTGCCTCTAATAAGATGAGTTTGTACCATTTAAATTTTGAGACCATTTTTCATCGGGTATAATTTCAGAGCCACTGCTTACGAATTAATTTAATGAACTGGCTGAAGAAATATATTGCAGCCTCTGACATCTTTTTTTTTTCCCTTCATCCTTTCAAGACAGAGGAGGATCTGAAAGAGTAGTTTTTTAATTATTTTTTCCCCCCGTTTTTATTTCCAGAACCTGGCAACTTCTCTCTCTCTTTTTATAGTCCCTCATTTGGTTTATTTTCTTAAAACCATTTTCTTTCATTGGGGGGGGGAGGGGGGAGAATCATTGGCTTTTATGAACAAGAAGAAAAAAACCTAGAAGTTTTGAACCAAAATCATCGATTCCTGTCTCTCTGTTGTGAGTAATGGTGTCCAACAGAGTCCCTTCACCGTGTTCTGGGATATTTATTTTAGATAATGCACCGTTTCTTTTTCCTTACTTTTTCCTTAAATTATACATCATCTCAAATATATATTTCCCTTTCACATGATAAATTCTACTGTACCAAGATTAATTTTGCTGTTGTATACAACTGCCATGGAGATGAGGGCAGCCTTTGAGCCATGCTTTAATATTCTACTGTGTGATGGGTTTTACAGGCATGACTATTGCCATCCCCTTGGCTCTGGGCATTACGTGTATCAAGGCCATGGAACCCTCAAGAGAGGGCAGAGTGACTTTGCCTAGTAGTCTCTTCCTCCTTTCTCTCTTACTTGATCACTCTTTTCTCTCTGTGTTAATATCTGCATATATCCTTATGTCACTCTTCTCCTCCACTGGTTCTCTGTTTAAGTGGGGCGCTCTGTTATACTGGGCTTTTGATATTCCCTTTTAATCTTAATTTCTTACTCATTCCCACACATTGTCCCTTTAGAGATTCCAAATACGCAGCTCCTCCTCTACTGAGTAAATCTATTTAGTAAATCTGCTGTCTGGGGTCCCAAGTCATTCTGAAGACCCCAGCTCAGGGAAATTCTCTTTCAATAGCTACTTCACTTGAAAATCTCCAGGAGAATAGGAGATTTAAGTGTGTGCTTAGAAATAAGGGTTTGTTTGTGTGCAGCCCTGTGTAGGATTCTTTCTGTTGTGCAAAAGAAGTGTAGCACAGGTACAAAACAGGAATTCTTCAGGTTTGTTCCTTTTTCAATTCAAAGAAGGAATGGGATTAACCAATGACATAAACCAGCAAAGAATAGAGCCCACTAATTCCAGGAGCCTATTCCAGGACTAAGGACTGCAGAATCGAGCTCAGCGTGCTCAGGAACACATCACACTTGCTTCTTCCTCTTGCTGCACACAGTTTCTGTTTGTGGGGGAATCCTTCACAGTTCATCTTGGAAAAAAAGCCCTTTACAGAAATTGAACGCCCAATGAGCTCCAATGGAAACAGACAACCTGAATTTCTGACTCCAGCCATAAAGAGCTGCAGTCTTCACACAGCAGCAGGGGCTTTACCTTCAGGGGGCATTAAGAGAGCCTCGAATAGCCAGGGTTCCTGTAGCCTATTGCTGTTTATTTAGGGGGCTGTCAGGCTTAATTAACTGATATTTATAAAGGGCTTTAAGATCCTCAAGTGGGTGGAGTTTATAATGCAAGTGTTGGGCCCCATCCTGCATTTTATTCATGCTGTGAAATTCACTGTTGTTACTGGAGGTAACTGAGAGCACAACAAAGCAAGAAAGGGTCTGGGAAATGGTGCATTTATTCTGAATGAAAGTTCTTCTCTAAACACTTTTGAATAACTTCTTTTTTCTATCCTGTACATCATACACCCAGACCTCAAAACCTTCTCTGTGTAAAACCTATATGAAGCCTTTCACACAATGCAAGCTGTGAGTCCTGCTTTGTGGAGGACATGTCCACTAGGACAAAGAGCCGTAATTCTATTATTGCAGTTAGTAAGAATTTTCCAGGAACTTGAGTGGAGCCAGAATTTTTTCCCAGTTGAATGAGATTCCCCCCCCAACCCTTCCAAGCATACCTGATAGTCACTTCAAAGAAGGAGACATCCTTGTGGCTGGGATAAGCTGACTAAATAAACAAGAGCTTAGTAGTTCTGTCACTAGCTCTGTGCTAAGAGACCAGCATTTTGTAGGAGCTATACAGGGCTATTAATGTTGAAGCCTGCACACCTTTTCCACACTCAGACAGGGTATGTCGTCTCTCTTCACCTCAGTTCACCCATGTATAAAATAGACAGGATGCTTCATAACTTCACACAAGAGCCATGAATATTAGATGGGCACTGGAGTACTTCGTGATAGTTGGGTGGAGGATGTGTAAGAGTGAGGTGTTATTAAGTTTTGCTGATGCAGTTGAGGCAGTCTGTGCAGACTTCTTGTCTTCTCTCTTAATCTTTGAAGACACAGCTTTCCATGGGACAGTCCTGGGGGTATCCAGAGTGGCAGTGTCCACGGCTGTGTGCTGGGCTTGATGCAGTGTCTGTCTTCTTGTTCCAGATGTCCAAGACCAGTGCCAGCCTTGGCAACCTGCTGAACATTAAGACAGAAGGAGATGGCAGCCAGGCTGGGGCTGGAGAGCCAACACAGTACTTGGGCAAGGCAGTGAAGGCACTTGTCCAGGAGAAGCTCTCTGAGCCATGGAAGATGTACCTGCGCCGGTAAGGAAAGCATGGAACTGGGAATAGAGGAAAAGGAAAATTACTTCCTTTGAAAAGTGTCTGGCTCGTTAGTTCACACTTGAATGCAGAGTTCCCTTGGACTTAAAGGCCTAATTCTGTGATACGCTTATCACCTTCTGGAGTCCATTTGGTCCTCAGTCATGGCCAGCTGCAGTAGGTGTTAATGTTCTATCAGAAATAACCTGTACACATAGAGTTATTTTACAAAGGATCTTGACAACCAGCTGTGAGCACAGATCTTCACTGTTGGCCTAAGCTGCTTCTTAGGCTCCAATTTGTGTCCCCAGCCTTCAAGTCCAGGAGACCCACGGCAGCTGTTTGGACTGTGTTGAGTTACTACACACAGATCACAGAAGCCTTATGCTTGCTGTGGCATTTCCTCTGATCACAGGAGTAGGCTGCTGAAACAAAATCAGGAGTATAAAGAGTATGGGAACTGGGATGGTTTCTGCTGGTTTTGCTGTAGACAAGGAGGCTTGAAAGGAAAATGGAACAGATACAAAACTCACCCACACACAGACACATGCACATACATGCCCAGACAGACACATGCTTTGAGCATACACAGATACACCCAGGCAGACACATATGGGTTTGTGCTCTGACACAGATTGTTGCCTACAAATGCCTGTGGACACTTTGTAAATCCCAGACTTTAATGGAGAAGACTGGAAACTTTTCTGGTCCGTCTGCCCCTGGCCAGTGTGAGAGCCTTCCCTGCAGTCCATTTGCATTTTGTCCAGCCTAGTTGTAATTATGCCAAGCAGTGTGGCTATTTTCTTGTCTCTGGGAGCATTATTCTACCAAATAGTAAGTCTCACTGTCATGATTTTTTTTCATGGAATGCTGCCTGAATTTCCCTGTTTGTAATCTTGTTGCGGTTCTCCTGGTTTTCTCCCCTTGAACCACAGCAAATAATTCCTCTCTGCAATTGGGGTTCACCCCCTTTGGATAATCACAGACTTTTCACATCCCATTTACCCAAGCTTATTTACTTCCTTTAATCTGACTTTGTAAATTAGTCCCTTCAGCCTGCTGATCATCATGTCATTGCTTTTGGTATTCTTGCTGTGCCCTGGACGGGTGCAGACCCAGGCTGCCAGTCCTGCAGCAGACCTTATCAAGCTTTCTGCCCCCATATATGCAGCTCACAGTTGTGCTACCTGGTTTGCATCTATACTGCATAATGTATATGTATCATGTTTACCAACCACTGTAACACAGGATTGCTTTTAATGCTCTCCTGAGTCCCCCATGCATAAAACCACCCCCACCCCCAGATGTATTCGCCGTGTGCTTCCAAACAGGACTCTCGCATTCTGAACCTTCTCCCTTGTCTTGCAAGGCCTCTCGGTGTTATTTTTCTCCTCTTGCACTGGTGTTGCCAACTCCTCCCAGTTCAGTATCTTCTGTGAATTTCATTAACATGCTGTTTACTCCTTCTCCTAGATTACTAATGAAGATGTTAAATAAGCTCAGACCTAACCCAAGTCAGCCATGCGGTGTTCGCAGGATACCTCCTCCCAGCTCAGAGCTGTTTGTCATTAGCCTTTGTTTATGGTCCTTCAGCCAGTTTGCAATCCATGAGGTAGCATTCACAGCCAGGCCAATTTGAATTAATTCTTAGCATATGCAAGACTGTATCAAAATGCTTTACTAAAATCCAAATATATTGCATCCCTTCATCCACTAATTTTGTAATTCTATCAAAAAAAGCAATTAAATTTGTCTGGCAAGATTTATTCTTTATAATCCTGATGCTGTTTATTGCTCATGGTTCCTTTATCCTCTAGATGTTTAATGATTTTCTCCTCCCTCTTAATATTTGTCCCATTACTTTACTGGAAGGAGAAGTTAAGACAAGAGGTACGACAGTTGCCAAAGATCACTTGTCTTTTTTTCCCCTGAAAGAATCAGTATCTAGATTTTTCTATGATTCTTTTTCCGTTTCAGTTTCCCATACCTCCCTCTTCTCTATGGCTTAAAAACCAGCAAACAGAAAAGCAATCAGGTTGGGAGTTAATTTCCATTGCACTTCAGCACATGCATCATCCAGACTGGCTGATTTGTGCATATTTCTATTTTTACAACCAGTCCCTTTATCTGCTCTTCTAGAAGGTCTTCACTTTATCCCTAATAGTCTGCTTTGTCTTTAGTTTTTCTGTCCAGAGCAAATTTCATAAAGCAGCCATTTTTGACCTCCTATTTGTATTGGATCTTCCTACTAAGTGCAGTATCACTTGGGCCTGAGAAAAGCACCCCTTCAGCTTGCAGTATCTTGGTTTCTTAGCCCTTTACTTTCCTTCATCTTCTCCCTGGAAGCCTTAACTAAGTGCATGTGTTCTATATCCATTGACCTTCCTTCTCCAGCACAAGGTTTTCCTCCTTTTCCTTTACTCTCAAACTGGTAGGAGGTCCCTCCTGGGACCACACAGGCTGCTGTTTGTGTCTTGCTTTCCTGCTCATCAGAGCAATTGTAGTTTGTTGTATCTTAATTATGCAAGATTCCTCTGTTAAGTTTCAGATCCTTCCTGCCAGTGTTTTTTACTTTATTCCTAGATTCCATGTGATTCTGGAGTTTCCTGAAATCACGTGTATTTGTGCTACTCTTCTTAAGTCCAGAGCATCTCAGCAGTGCATGAGCAGTGAAACCATGCTTAGTTTTGCCCTCTTGACCATTTCCTCCATGATGATGAGAGGGGTATCTTAGATGATGGGTTTTGCTCTGGTGTTTGCATTGCGGGGTTGTTTCTTATGTACTTCAGGGATTGTGCTTTTCACTATTTATGCATCCTAGGCTGTAATTGCTATATGGATGGAACTTCATCTCTCCATC
>JANRGW010000002.1:0-21118 GCA_024733675.1 Psilopsiagon aymara | reverse complement strand
GGGGTGGGTGGGTGGGTTCTGGGTCTAGATCTTTCTTCCCTCTTGCTAGTCTCAGTAAATTCAGAAAGGAAAACAAAGACCTGTTTTACCTGGATTACCTTTACTAACCTGTGATTGTTCTCCAAGCCTTGGCTTTTGTACGTAGATGCTCAAGAACTTAATGGGTTTTAGGTTTTGTTTCAGAGTAGTTCTGTATTTTGCTCACACTAAAATGGGAGTTTCTTGGTCAAATCCAGTTGGAGAGAAATTAGGTTCTTGTTCTGCATGTTCAGATGTGTGTAACAGGCACTAACCAAGCAACAACACCAGCAGTTTGTGCCATAGGAGCAGTGGCATTAGAAACACAGTGGTAGCAGAGCTGAAAAACAGAATATGTCTGTTCCAACATAGCTTCTCTGTTGGGCTCTTCTCTAAGATGCTTGTCTGCTTTGGGCAGGTTTGGTACCAAGGACTTCTGCGATGCACAGTGCGACTTCCTCCATAAGGTGCACTTCCATTGTGTGGTGGAGGAATGTGGGGCCCTCTTCAGCACCCTGGATGGAGCCATTAAGCACGCCAAGTAAGTAGCAGAGTTTTGGGAAACCTTGGGCAAACTCTACATCACACACACTGCAGTACAAGAGAGACCTTCCTGAGTAATTCTGTTCAAGAGCAGGAACATGGAGAGTCCTAAGGGCAGCAGTTCAGGCATCCACGTGCTTCCTGTGTAAATGTGCTCAGCTAAAAGTTTTTCAGAACACCATGTTCTCTTTAAATTTGTTTCACAATAAATGTGTTCAACTTGCGAAAAAGTGTTGGCAGGGCTGAGAATTGGACATTTGTGTTCTTCCATAGCCTACTTGACAGACCGTGTGTTCAAGGAGACCCAGATTTCTCACAGCACACATATATACCATCCAAAAAAATATATGGGAGGGGGAGGAGCCTGTAAACCCAATCATTGTCACTGGATATAGACTTTTTGTGGAGTAGACACCTCCCTGTCACTGCAGTGTAGA
Organism: Psilopsiagon aymara; assembly: GCA_024733675.1. Lineage (NCBI taxonomy): Eukaryota > Metazoa > Chordata > Aves > Psittaciformes > Psittacidae > Psilopsiagon > Psilopsiagon aymara. The sequence goes on along the minus strand of JANRGW010000002.1, from coordinate 20,120 downwards.
AAGTGTTTCATTTGTTCGTTGTCTTGTCATGACAAATCTCTTCTAACAAGTTTTCCCTAGCCCTTAGTTTATATGGTTATAAGAGTTCAAAGCATGTGGATAAGGATCTTGAAATGAAGCAGTTCAAACTGTCCAGCCCAGCAGCACCCTCCTCCTCACCTCGCCATCTTCTTGTATTGTAAACCCTTTGTCATTTCACATCATTTTGGAAAGCAGCAGCCAGCCCAGAGTTTGGTCGGCAGACATGTAGATTAGAGAATGCAGCCTGTTTTACAGAGGCTGGATAGCAAGCTCGGAACTCTAGATAACTCTTGAGTGAAGAATGAATTTAAGATACCCTCCCACAGTTACAGTGAAGGGACTAGCAAAGGAAGGTGGGATACTGGAAATTCTCCCTGTTGTAAATTTCCATTGCTCTGTCTTTTTGCAGTTTTCACTTCCGAACTGAGGGTGGAACTGTGAAAAGTAACTCCGAGTCTCCCTTCTCAGCCACTGCTGAGAATAAGCCTTCACTGGCCCCTTCATCACCATCTGCTACTTCTGTCACCATGGCAAGCGCTCCAGCCCTCGACGTGCCCACTCCAAGTCCAACCACCGTGCCCTCTGCCCCCACGCTGCTAGCTTGGAAGCAGCTGGCTTCAACTATACCCCAGATGCCTCAGATCCCAGCATCAGTGCCTAACCTGGCAACTTCACCCTTGGCAACGACTTCCCTGGAGAACGCCAAGCCTCAGGTCAAACCTGGATTTCTCCAGTTCCAGGAAAAGTAAGTTGTAGATGCTGCTTTCCTTCTTATGCCCTCTCCAGCCTTGCAGTCCCCTCTGTGCCACTCCTCAAAGCTGTAGTGCTACATCTGCGTTCACCCACTGAGACATCTTCTGTCTTTCTGGGCTTTATCTCACAGAAAATTTACTTGTACAAAGTCTAGAAAATGCCTTAGTTTTCCTAGGAGAAAAAACAGGATTGATGAGTATATCTGGGAGTAGTTTTAGGTGGGAGCTTAAAGGAGAAATAAACTTGCTGAGGTATCACTGAAGTGGTACCACAGAAGAGGTGCACAGAAGTACATGTGTCTTTGCAGTGTTTTTGACACTGAAGGCCACAGAGGAAGCACAACATCTTTAAAGTTTTCAGCATGAAAACCTGAGTAGCCCAATGACAGATCTTGATGCAGGGACTTACTGTGAGTTTCTGTAGATGAGCAAAAATCAGTGGGCAGTGGAGTGCTCAGTTATGCAAAGGTGAGGTGTTACTGCAGCAATGTACACAGAGCTAACTAAGAGTAGATGCAGGTTGCTGCATTTCTCCTGGGTTTGTCCCCAGTAAGCTCTTCCTGGGAATGCCAACTGGAACTCAGTGTAATTGACCTTCATTAATTTTTTTCAGTTAAGAAGATGGGGGGGGAGGATCAGGTAGTGGAGGGGGCACAAGTGCTTGGTCTCTGCTTGTCAGGAATGGGTCTTTCAGCAGCTCAGGGAATAGGGAGCAATTCTCCCAATTTCAGAGACCTCCAAGTTTTGCTGTCCTGCCTGAACTTCTGTACAAGTGTAATGAGTCTCTTTAAATCCTGTGCCTCTGGTTTTGTAGTGTTGCTTTACAGAGTAATTCACAGGGGAGGTGTCTGGCAGAAGGAAATGTAGCTTGCTGAACTTCTTTTCAAACATTAAAGTAGTTTCACAGTGTTGGTGTTATTTCTGTTGCATAGACAGAAAGAAAGAGGTACAGAAGTTCTGTGGTTTGCGCAGGAGTCCAGGCTCAGCTTAGGCATTGCTACTTAATGATTCAGGCTGCTGGAGTCTCAGTCTCAGGGTCATGTATTGACAGTCATTTGCTTTCAAAGAAGTGTATTAATTCAGTTTCACATAACTGAGTAGGTATCATTTGGTACAGTGCTTGGGATCCAAGAGATCAATGTTCACCTACCTCTGATCTGACCTCTGTGCAGCCAGAAATCCATGGAATGGGGGGGAAGTAATGTATCAAAACCATTTAACTAATTAAATAGGCCACTGCTGATTGTGTCTAATCAGGGGAAGCCCTGGCATCTTGTGTGCTTGCCCAAGAGTATCATTTCAGCGAGACAAAACCGAGATGAGAGAAACTGTCTCAATCCACTGAGGCAAGTATAGGCAGAAAGGGAGAAACAGCATCTGTGTGGATCTTGAGAGCTTTAAATTGCAAGTGTGGCCCTCGGAGACTACAGCACCCACCAAGCACTGCTGTATTTCAGTAATCTCAATCAGGAAAGTGCTCTGGCTTGGTGCAGTGGCATAGCCAGCATCAATTTTAGGAAAGAGGAAGGTGGTTGTGGGCAATCTGTAGGCCATGTTTGGAGCAGTCTTCAGCTGGGCTCCCCCTGAATTAAATTCTGGCAAAGAAGCCGATGTGTGAAATGAGTGAGGGTGATGATGGGGTGTTGGATGTGTTCCAGTGATCCCTGCCTGGCAACGGACTGCAAGTACGCCAACAAATTCCACTTCCACTGTCTCTTTGGGAACTGCAAGTACGTGTGCAAAACCTCGGGCAAAGCAGAATCCCACTGCCTGGACCACATCAACCCCAACAATAATCTGGTGAATGTGCGAGACCAGTTTGCATACTATTCGCTGCAGTGTCTCTGTCCAAACCAGGTAAGAGCAGTTCAAAAGCAGTGTTCCACCCTGAAGTACGTGTGTGGGAGAAGAATGAGAACGAGCAAGTAGACTGCCCAGCAGGAAGTGAGGTGGAGCGTCTCATTCCTGGTCCAGCTACAGAACCATGGAAGGGGGCTAGCAAAATGTTTGGTTTCTAACAAATTGCAAGTGCTTAGATGTTTCCTTGGCTTGGGTGAACTGTACAAGGTAACTAGAATGATCTGAGAGATGCAAAATGAAATACAATAAAAATCTATGATGAAAGCCACAAGTTAGGGTTGGGGTATCTCAGCGTAGAATAATGCAATACAGAAAGCACAATGGCAATACAAAGTACATGACAGGGAGCATGGTTGTATTGCAACTTCTGGAAGATAACATGGATGTGATCTAGAGTATGAGTTCAGGGCTCTCTCATATCTCAGAGGGACAGCATCAGTAGCAGCAGATGGGAGTGCATTTGATTTAGATGTGCGTAAAACGACCTGTCTGCTCCTCCCCAGCACTGTGAATTCAGGATGAGAGGCCATTACCACTGTCTTCGTCCTGGCTGCTACTTCGTGACTAACATCACCACCAAGCTGCCCTGGCATGTGAAAAAACATGAGAAGGCAGAGAGAAGAGCAGCCAATGGCTTCAAGTATTTTACCAAGCGAGAGGAGTGTGGCAGACTGGGTGAGTTGTCTTCTCTCCCCCCATCATCTTCCTCGTGAGGGCTGTCCCATGTCCCGCCTAAGAACACTGTGAGTTAGAGCCTGCAAGTTATGCTTAAAGTGTATTTGGTCATTAAAGCACTGAACAAGAGAGAGAATGAAACAGAAAGTAGTTCTGATCTGCCTGAGCTGAAGCATATTTTCCCAAATAGACCCAGTTAAATGCATAGAAATGATAATATAGAGAATTTTATATATATAGATCTGTCTGGAAATACAGCTTTCCCTTAGTTTTTTCTTTATAGCTCATTGTCAAGGCCTTTTTGTTTGTTTATTTGGGTTTTTTTTTTTGCACTCTGTAGTCTTTTGGGCCTAATACTTGTGTTGGGTGGAGTTTAAGAGTGCTTTTAGCAGTACTAAAAGCAGAAGGGAAATGCTTATTCTGATGAGTACTTCGTGTGAAAGTCTTCCCACATCAAGAAAGCTGCTGCTTTGCCTGATTCCAGGCAGCTTCAGGTGAAAACCTACTTTTTTTTATTAGCCACTGCCAGGGCAGCACACTGAAAGACAAAGGGCAAATAACCAGAGACTGAGGTATGAAGACGAGCATTCCATAAACTACTCCTCCGAAGCCATTCTCCACAGCTAGCTGTGAACAGCAAGGAATGCAGTGCTGTGCCTGTGTGCCAGCCTCCCACCACAGCACGGCCTAAGGAAACACCTGAGATGTGGCACAGCCTCACACTGTGGCTTGCCCGCTTGCCAACACTATTAGCAGCAGGGCAGTAGTCACTAAATCCGAGTGCCTCTAGTGTAAAGCTGGTCAAACACACAACAGAAAGTAGAATGCATTTCCAGGGAGGCAGCTAGAGCTGGAAGCCAGGGCTCTGAACTTGGGGGGAATCCCTAAAGAGAGCTGCAGAGCTCTGTCCTGAGCTACCATGGTTCACTTAACCCTTCAGCTTGTGTTTTGGCTTAACAGTATCACAGACCCAGCCTATTGGAACTGAAGCTGGAACAAACCAAGGTTCAGAATACCACTTGTGGGTGGTGTTCTCTCCCACTGCAGGGAAACAGCCAGAACCAGACTTTTCAGCTTTCTTTTCATCAAGAATTTGTACCCAAATGGCAGCTTGTTTGTGGTAGCCAGGGTGCTGAGTGTCAACATGCTGCTGCCAGTGCTTACCAAGGTCTCATTTGCACATGTCAGTAGATTCAGCAGTTGCTGGTATTTACTCAACTTTAGGTGTTTCAGGTGATAGCAAGAGCTAGACAAAGCAGGACAATGATACATGACACCCAGCCTACACGGGTGCCCTGGCAACAGGCGAGCCTTCACCTGCCCTTTGCTGATAGTGTTTCAGTCCTGCCAGCACTGTTTGTTCTCCATCCCAGAGAACAGCACAGCGGGATGGGGAGGGTGAATGAGGTGGTGCTGTGGGGGAGTGCAATACCTAAACAAACATAAACTTGGCATGTGCCTAAAACACTGCCTATGAGCTAAACATGGGCTGGGTGATCCGGAGCTGCTTGGCTGTGCATGTGTCAGCAGTGTTTAGTTTGGGGAGCAAAGGAGTACATGCATCCAGCAGTGTGGACATCTGCCTGTAGGTTGGGTTGCCATGCCATAAACATGTTTAGCCAGCATATGTTTTAGCCTTTGCCTGTTTAGAAACAAGCAGCATGATGGGATGGTGTAGCTGGATGTGTTTGTGTAGGTTTAGATGGCTATATCAACATGTAAATGCATGTCTGCTTCTCTGTACATCTCTAGGCTTTTTATTTGTATGTGTATATATATATATATATATACACATCAGGTGCAGAAAGCACTGGCTTGCTTTAAGGGCTGTGAGTGTTACAGAACAAACATATACAATAGATTTTTCTTTAATACATGTGTTTGTGCATGTATAAGTATCATACACATGTTTGAATGGGGAGGGAAAACAGATACGTGAAAAATACCCACATGTTTAAGTACAGGGGGATGGGTGTAGCTACGTGAGTAAAACTGAGCCTGTCTGTAGGTCTGTACAGGTCTGTAAGGGTATGGCCAAGGGACGATGGAGAACAGACAGAACCTGATTATTGATAGAGCTGGTTTTTAACTGTAAGAAGCCATTATCTATCAGCTATAGAATGTGGCTGTTGAGGATTGTCCATTAATGTGATACACAAACTCCTGGTATGCATGGCACGATCCACGAGGCACAAAACGTGTCAAGTACTGAATGCCAGAACCCATAGAAATTGCTTGTTGCTGAGTAGCTGCCCCCATTACACAACAAATTTGGAGTGGCAATAAACACTTCCTGGCTCATTTCTATCTGACCAGAGAGTATACACTGTCCAGAGCCAGCACTGTTGAGACTGCTGTACTGAGAGCACAGTTAGAGATAAAAAGGGAAAAAGAACTTTTCATTTCCAATCTGAGCATATATTTTTGACTGTAGCCTCCACAATACACTTAGATGTCTTGGTTCTGTTCTCTTTGTAAAGGAAAAGGTGCTAGCTAAGATTGGAGAGTGTTAGGCACTAGTAGATGTAAATTACAACAAAATGAAGAAGGATGGGACCAGTCTCACTTCTTAAACTTGTGTATACCATAATCCTCTCCTGCAGTTGCTCAGCATGCAAAATACTGTGTTTTGTCTCATTCAAGACTGAAGAGCCCATGACCATTGATAGTCTTCCACTGGAAATCCATGTAGCAGCAGCCCTGTCCCATTTCCAGATCATCTTCCCTACAGTCCCTTTCCTTCTTGATACCTTCCATGTACTACATATGATGGTTTTGTGTCTGTAGGTTGCAAATACAACCAGGTGAACAGCCACTTCCACTGCATTCGTGAGGGCTGCCAGTTCTCCTTCCTGCTCAAGCACCAAATGACATCCCACGCCAGAAAGCACATGAGAAGGATGCTGGGGAAGAACTTTGATCGTGTTCCTACTCAGGTGACTCACTAGTTATTTAAGCTGTAGATTTGCATGTAGTACTGGTCCCTTTGGTTGCTTGCTCCAGAACTGCCTTAGACATTTGTACCCAAACTCTCTCAAATGCAGATAAATACAGTGTTGGGGGATGCAGCTGGGATATGTGAGTTCACCCAAGGTACCTTTACCTGGTTGGACTGCACAATAAGAGGAAGCATAGACATCAAAGCATTACTTAGTGTAAACAGCTTTTCCTTGTGAATTATGGAGATAAAAAATGGAGAACACTAAAACTACAACTTGCTCTCCCTCCCTGCTCTCTCTATATACACCAATTGGCTTATTAAAATAAAGTGCTTAGGATGTGGAAGAATTGAACATGCTGGTTAAAGCAAACATTTCCTGTTACACATAAAGAATTATTTGCTCCTTCCACCCAGGATGGGAGAAATACCAATCTTGACATTTTTCTTCCTTTATTGATTTGGAGTTAGTTTAGGGCACTCCTTGTCCTCTCTCCGGAAGCAGCAGAGCATGCAGTTGCATCTTCTCTTAACACATAACTGAGAGCAGTCCAGCAAACTAAACAGGGATGAAAGCATAAATTCGAGCATGTGGCAAAGCTAATCAGATCACTGCTCTGCCTTTCTGCGTTCAAGTGTTTTACCTCCAGTTCTCGCCATGCCTTAGTGGTGAGTTTGGCTACCCAGTGCTGCTGGCTACCTCCCCATGTAACCAAAGACGGCCAGGCCAGAGCAGCTGCATGTGACCACAGCACACACCTCCATCACTGGTGTCAGCCTCTGTGCCCCTGTTGCAGTGTCTCAGCATGCAGACACTAGGAGAGTTGTGTCCGCGGTTGTATTTCCAGTCTCTAAATGCAGCAGGACCTACACAGTAAGGTAGCAATGCCAAGATTAACACCTCCTGTTTTTCAATGCATTGGAATCCACACACCAGGACGCTGGTGCCAAGATTAACGCTCCCAGCCTCTGAGCACACCACAATTCACATACCAGGATCCATGTGCCAAGTTTAATGCTCTGAGCTCCCAGGGAAGGAAGATTCATGCTCCCAGCCACTGTGCCATGGGTTCCACTCACGGGCGTGTTCCAGCTATCCCTCCTGAACTGTGACAGAGGGAAATAAACGTGCAGACAGATGGTTTTGGTCTTGGCATCTTGCTTTTGGTGTGAAAGCCCCGTCCTCTGTTCTTGCTGCAGGTTATTGGCCACACTCCAAGAAATGAAAATCTCCCCCAGGTTGGCAGCATGGCACCCAGCCCAGCCTCATCAGGAACCCCAGCTTCCTTTCAGGGACCCCCAAGCATGATGGACACTGAAACAGATGAGTACATGGATTACACTGGCTGCAGCCCGGGGGGTATCTCCTCTGAATCTTCCAATATGGACCGCAGCTGCTCCAGCACTCCAGTGGGCAACGAAAGTACATCAGCAGGTAAGAGAGAAGGGGTGGAGTGAAATGGATCCTCAGTTGCCTGCTCTCTTTCAGCAGATAAACTCAGGAAGAGAGGAACAATTGCACCTTAAAATATGACCTGTACCAGCTTCACAGTAGTGCCTCATACTAACCTGGCTCCCTCCACCATTTCTGAGAAGAGATCCATCAAAATGAGCACCTCAAGCATCCATGAACTAACAGCATATCTTTTCTCCCCTGAACAGAGGTTTTTATCCTCTGTCTTGGATAAGAGGATTTAAAAGAAAAATAGTTCTGGGCCTCTTCTGTACTTGGCATTTCCCCTGGTATCTTATGTATTTCCTTATGCAGCATCTGAAGTCAGGTACTTTCCTATACTATTGAGGTACAGAAAGACTGTACAATAGCAAATACTGCATACACAGGGGAAAAAACCCTACCACATCTTCAGAAAGCAACACATAAAAGCAGCTCACTGAGCTCCCTTGCTCCCACTCTGTGCAGTGCTGCTCAGAAGAGACCTCCATCATCCCCTCTTTTTTGCCAGGATAATGTGTAGCCATCTCCCACTGCCCTTTGCTAGGGGGTTGTTTTCTCAGTAGTCTGATAGCTTTTATGATTCTGTTATCATCTAGTGGTGATCCAGGGATCTCTTAGCTGCCTCTCCCAGCATTAGGTGTTGTATTCTACATAGGCAGCCTCACTGTGCTCACTTTAATGTTGTAGCATTTTCCTGCTTTTCTTTCCCATACCAGTTAGATAAAGGTTATCCTATACCTGACCATGTGTGTGAACCCTGCTGGGTCATGACAGTGGTTGTCCCATGACATTAAAGCTCCCCCTGAGTCCTGGTGGAACAATGGTTCCTGGCACTCTGTCAGTAACTGTCTGGGACACAGCCCCCAGCTGCTATCCAGGGAGCAACACCACCCACCCAAAGTGTAAGAGCAGCCGTGCAGCTGTTAGTTGTATGAACTGGCACTATGTACATGAACAAGGACCAAGCATACAGGAATTTCTCCCCCCCTTGCCACTAAAGCCACCCTACCTTGTGCAGAGACAACCCTCCTCTTCCTGATGCTGTCAGTTCCTCACCTTCTGTTTCTTCTCTGTTACAGTTCTGTTTCATACATTTGTGAATGTACTTTCCATTTTCATCATATTGCTTCTGCTCTTGGGTTCTCAGTTCTTTTGTTTCTTGTTTTGGTTTGGGTTTTTTTTTTTTTGTGTGTTTTATTTTTTGTTGGTTTGGTTTGGGTTTTTTTCTCCTTTTTTCTGCTTTTTTCTCTCCACATTCTCCAGGCTGCCTGGTTCCTTCTACTGCTACTGCCGCTGCCGATGATGGTACCCATACTGCACCACAACCTCAACCACCATCTCTGCCTCCATCTTTCTCACAAGCCCTGCTTAGGTCTCCCCTTCCCACCCTCCCCTATCTCTTCTCTCCATCTTGTCTCTCATACTCTCTGCTCAGTGCCACTCTTGGATCCAGCAGAGGCATTGTCATGCCTGCCGCCAGCACCACTGGGTTTTCGCCCATCATTGCCACTCCAACTCCAGTAAAAAGTGACGTTCCCTTAGTTCAGGATGCAGCAGGTAACACTTCTTTGCTTTCTCTCTTGGTGTCCTCTGCCCATCTCCTTCCCCACTCAACCTACCCACATGTTTTCTCTGCACCTTTGGGTCAGTAAAAATCCATACATCACTCTGTGTCTTATTAACTTTATCCATGGCCCTTCCATGCCTCTCTTTTTCTCTCCTGACACAGTAGCAACAGCTACAAAGGATAACCAAAACCACAGCAAACCGTTGAGAGACATCAGTTATTCACCTGAAATTGCTACCAATTCCAAGTGATGAGAAAAATCTAACAGAATGCAAAGTTAACATGCATTTTCAGCCTCTTGATAACAGCAGGGTGGCCACAAAGCAGACTTTTGCTCATGTAGCGTTAATGGGACTTGGGATTCTTGTTTAGCTCTTCCAGACCACCCAACCCCATACCTACCATAGTCTGCTGCACACAGCAGGTAAATGTCTGAGGAGGTACCCAGTTCCCCTGGTTTTATTGACCATTTAAGCTTCACTGCTTCCTATCCCTACATGAATCCATACAATTCAGGACTGCTCTCCCCAGCACGAGTAACAGAGTGAAGTACAGGCAGTGTCACTGGGATGACATCATCAGACAGCTCAGGCTGTTTCTCACACTCACTGTTATTTATATCTGCTCTTAACAGCTGCAGAAAATCCATCAAGATCTTTAGTTTTAAGCTGCCATGTTTCCCATGTGTGACTAAGATCAGAGATGTCTCAGGCTGGGGATTCTCATTCCAGCTGGGGATGGGTTTTAGGGTGTGTCTCGGTTTTGCCTTCTTTTCCCAACTCCCAGCTCTTTTCTAGTTAATTAAGGGCATATTTGGGCTTAAAGTTCACACTGAAGAGGATTCTGGCAGCCTACAAACGTCCCAGTCATTCTTCCTGCCACTTTTAGTAATGAGCAAATCCAAGGTAAATGGTTGGGAGTGTGGCTGGAGGACCAACCCCACTTTGAAGGTCATGGATTTTACTCATGGATTTGGCAGGAGAAGGATCCTTTGCCCTGTCCAGAGGAGTGTGTTCCAATGAACAAAATTCACAAGAAACTGTATTTTTGCTTCATTTTTTCTTTAATGATTTGCATGAACCTCAACCATTCTAAGTGTGTGCTGTGCTTTCCTCTAATGATACATTTTTAAGTTTCTTTTTACCTTTGTATAGTTTTGTGGATGTTTGTAGTGTTCATAGTTGACAAGAGCAGCTCAGGGAATGCACTTACCATTGAGAGTTGCTTGGGATTACAGTTGCTGGGGCTTGTAACTCTTCAGTTGGGTGCTAGGGACTGAACACTGTCCAGGGGCTAAAGCAGAAGGGTGTACCGGGTTCTCGCTGCTCTTTCCCATGCCCTTGTGCTGAAAGTGCCTGTCTGAGGAAACAGAAGTGGTTTCACTAAGTCTTAAGCCCGTCTGTTTGAAGGGATGTAAAAGCTGGGCAGCCACACTGAGCTTAGAACAGGTAAAATCTAAATTATACTTATTTCCCATCCAGAGGCTTTCCCCTAAGATGGCTTATCCCATATTCCTGCCTGGAGCCAGGCAAGATGAGCATTCATACCGAGGATAAAAGACTTGATGATTTGGCTGCAGTTGATTTTAAAGAAGGGGTTGATCTGGATAGCAGTGGTTTGTCCAGGCAGGGATGCACTTACACTGGTGCCCTGGAAGCAGAGGACTAGATTTTACAATACCAGATGTTTCTGGGGAGAGCACAGAGTTAATTGGTCACAGATTCTGTAGCTAAAGCTTGCTAATTTAAAGTCCACAGTGACGGGAAGTTATTCTTTCACTGGTAGCTGGTTAAATTTGCCTTAACATGCAGATTCCACCAGCCACATGTCACTAAGATGGTCTCACCAGGGATGCCCCAAGCTGCTGTCTTTCCTTGCAGCCTGAGCAGAAGTGCCGTGGAATGCACGGGTGTGGAAAAGTCTTTTGTTCTTTGCTTATCCTGCAGTCTGTATAGCCCGGCCAGGCCAAGGGCCACCAAAGGGATTAGGCTGCTGCTTCCATTTCATTGACTTGTACCTTTCAGTACAGCTCCAGTGCAACTTCTGGAGGTTTCTTTCAATGATATCCTCCTTTTCTCAAGAAGGGTTGTCTTTGGAAGGGCCAGATGTGGCAAAAATAGCATTCATCACATTTAATACCTGCTTATCAGCCAGAAAAGAAAACAATTCTACAACAGTCAAAGAGATGAGTGTTTCTTCAGCTGCCTAGACAAGGATGCAAGCTGCTCTGGGTTTTGAGGCCCCAGGCACTGTGTGTCACAAATCATGCCTCTTTTTCAGAGGATGGCAGTTTCAGCATGAGGAGAGGCAAAACAACAACAACAAAAAAGTATGTTTTAGTTTCAAGCTATAATTTCCAATTACACTCACAGTTCTGCACCTGGTGAGAAATTCTCGCCTCCAACCTCGTCTGTGCTGCATGTTGATACTGGAGATTGTGGTTTGATTCTGGAAATAGCAAGCAGAGAAGAAAAAAAAGTTAATAGATATAATGAGGTCGAGTCCTTGATGTCAGCTTGATCCTAGGGGACGTGAGCACTACTAGCCAGTGATGCTGGCCCTGTGAACGAAAGTGGAAGATGGATGAGGGCTCTTTATTTACTAGGGGCATCATGTGACTTTTTGAGACTCAAGGGAAAGCTGCAGAACTGGTATTTTCTCTCAGAGCCCACTGGCTAGTGATGATGAGAATTAGCCCCATTGAACATCTGTCCATCTGTCTTTCTAAGTGCACTCATCGTAATATGTAGGCTCATTACAGTGAGGGATGTTGCAGTCTCCTGGCCAAAGTCCATCCTATTTCTATAAATTCCCCCCCTTGCAGTTTTAATCACGCATGGGATCCTTCCTCACTTCCTGCCTGTCCTTGGCAATTGCGGTGTGTTACAAGAGCCTGGATAGGGGATAGTGTACACGTACCAGGTTTTGGCATGTTAAACTCTTCTGCCACCTCAGTCCAGTTAACACACCTCAGGCCTTGGATTGGAACAAGCCAGCTCCTCTGTATTAAAACCTGACTTTAGGAAAATAGGACTGGAGATTAGCCAAGCAGCAGAAGAAACTGAGAGAGAAATAAAACAGAGAAGCAATCATCACCATTTGCACAATTATCAGGTATACCGGAGCACCAATTAGAGACAGGGGTGGGATATGCTGGAAACTGAGGAAGCGATGTCCAACAGGCATCAGCCAGCCCACATTCCCGGAGTTCAGGCTTCCTTAGAGCTTCGAGGGCTGAGCCGCTGGGTGGGAGCACTTGCAGCATTGTGTCCTGGCAAACACAGAACTTGACAGCATGGTTGGGAGATGAAGAGGGACCTGGCTGTCAGCAACACCACTCTTTGCTTTTTCTCCCTAGGGAATACCATCACTATGCCAACTGCCTCAGGGGCCAAAAAGCGTTTCTGGATCATTGAGGATATGTCCCCGTTTGGCAAGCGCCGCAAGACTGCATCCTCCCGCAAGATGCTGGACGAAGGGATGATGCTGGAGGGATTTCGGCGCTATGACCTCTACGAGGACTGCAAGGACTCCAGCTGCCAATTCTCTCTCAAGGTTACCCACTACCACTGCACGCGGGAGAATTGTGGCTACAAGTTCTGCGGCCGTACCCACATGTACAAGCACGCCCAGCATCACGATCGCGTTGACAACCTGGTATTGGATGATTTCAAACGCTTCAAGTCTTCACTGAGTTGCAACTTCCCAGACTGCCAGTTCTCTGGCAATAGCACACACTTCCACTGTCTGCGCTGTGGCTTCCGCTGCACTGACAGCACTAAGGTGACAGCCCACCGTAAGCACCACGGCAAGCAGGACGTCATCAGTGCTGCTGGCTTCTGCCAGTTCAGCTCCAGTGTGGACTGCGAGGTGCCTGACTGCAAGTACAAACTCAAGTGCTCCCACTTCCACTGCACCTACCCTGGCTGCAAACACACAGTGGTGGGCATGTCACAGATGGACTCGCACAAGCGCAAACATGAGAAGCAGGAGCGAGGGGAGCTTCCTGCCATCTCTCCCGGCCCCGAGGGCCTTGCCCACTCCGCTCTTGAGTACGACATCCAGAACTCTTCCATCAACCTGGACAGCTCCCTCAACCTCAGCACTGACAACAACAGCTCCCTCTTCTTCCTGCAGAACGCAGCTGGTGTGGGCCTCAGTGATTCCCTGGACCTCAGCAAGAAGCAGTCAGAAGTCACTGAAGGTCCATCACCGAGCAGAGCCGGGTCCGCCCCTCAGGAAAGGGGGGCAGTGGCATCTGGCTCCGGTGATGTGGAGGACGAGGATGACTCTTCCCAAGAGGATGAAGAGGATGATGAGGAAGAAATGAATGAAGAAGAGGAGGATGATGAAGAGGAGGATGACGAGGATGATGATGATGATGAGGATGATGAAGAGGAAGACCTGAACACAGATTCTGAGGAATCACTACCTGACCCTGAGGGCCTGGCCACTAAAGAAGATGGAGAACCAGAAGAGGCTGCTTCTTCCACAGACCACGGTGATGCTTCCAGGCCGCAGGGTGAGCAAGCCCTTACTCCAGCCCCAACTCCTGCTCCTGCTCCAGCTCCAGCTCCAGCTGCTGCCCCAGCCTCTACTGTCGCTCCAGCAGCTTCTCCTTAATCTTAGAGACAACGGCGGCAGTGGTTTGGTTTTGCTCTTACACAGAATTATTAAGAGGACCCCATATGAGGCAAGAACAAAGATTGGGATGGCAAGTGAAAGACAAACTCCGTGCCACACATGCGAGAGAGAGGGAGGAAGGAAGGAAACCCACGCTCCTCCTCAGGCCCCGTAAGAGACAGGTTGGCAGCAGGACTGGTGCTGCATCCCTTCATTCTGCAGATCACAGAACATGGGGGCAGGGAGCAGCGTGAAATACCCTTTTATATGGACATGAACCTTGAGGGTACCAGCTGCTTTTCCTTGCTCCCTGCATGGTGCGTGGGGCCTGTGCCCATCTGGGGACCCTTTGTTATGGGTGGGGTTCTATCCCCCCATTTTTCTTTCTGGGTTTTATTTTTCCATGTTTTCAGTTGTACGATATTAATAATAATCTCCACTTCTTGGAGGGGGGTGGGTGGGAACAACAGGTAATGAATTTTAGAACTATATATTTGTGTGTGTGTCTCTCTCTATATAATGTACACACACACACACATATATAACACGCAAGGAATTGGTGTCACAGAGACAAGTAGCTCAGCTTTGCGGGTGGGAAGGAGGGGTGAGGGGTGTTTGCTCTCTCTCTCTCCACCCCTCCCCCCTTCTTTCTCCAGCATTAAATGAATGGCATCAGGCAGCAAGGGTGGGAGTGGGTATTTATTGTCACATAAATGAGGACGCATTAATGAATGAGCAGGGGTGGGAATGGGACACTCCTCTGTTCTTCCAGATCCTTTTTACTATTAATGATAATAATTTTGAATGCTATTTATATTGTAAAACTTTTCTCAGTCTACACTTACTTTCTCTGTAGGACACCTCTCCTCATCCCTGCTCTTCTGCCTGTAGGGAATTTAGCTGAAGTAACTTGGGAAGAGCACAGCAGGCAGTTAAAGGGTCTGTCACACTGGAGGACTGGGGTTAATCTCCCATCCAGTTCCATCTCATCCCCACTCCCAGGTGCTTCCTCTCTGTTGAGGGTGAGGCGTTTTTGTGGTGCTTCAGTATCCCCATCTCAGGAGGTTGTGAGCTGACACTGTCCCGCGGTGCAGCACAGGGAGCACCGCGCTCACGGAGGAGCGTCCTAAGCCGTTAAAGCAGCCTTGAAACCGACTTGCTCTCTGACCAAGCAGTTGTGCAGTGACAGGTATGTCCCCGGCCCCCGAGCCCTCGTCCCCAGCCTTTCACCGCGGATGGGCAGGCCTGTCGCCTGTCCGCATGGACTCATAATGTTCTCTGGGAGGGGGTGAAGGCACTGCTGAAGGGGGAGGCGAAGGCAGCACACATTCAGGACCCCACTGTGGGATGTCTTGCTCAGACTCAGTGGGGGGGGTCTCTTTTGCTCAGCCCTGGGCGGGAGGGAGGACACTGATGGTCTATAGCTATTGGCCCTGTCATGGTTTTTGCAGCCACAAAACACGAGGCTGCTGCAACCCGTGCAGCACTGAGAACTGAAGCTGGGGGAGCTGCTAGCTGGGGGCAGGTGTAACCCAGCTAAGAATTAAAGTGTTCCTGGTGCCATGCTGATGAATTCTGACAAGTAAGGCCAATGCTTGGGCACTGCATAAGCAAATGCAACTGTCGTGTGCTGCAGCCTGCCACGTCCAGCGGCCCCTGCTGATGGGCTCTTCCCTGCTCTCTCCCCAGCCCGGGCTGGGAACACACACTACAGGATACCACCTGGACTGCAGGCGAGGCAGTGGCTGTTTGACTTGAGTCTGAGAGGGGGCTTGTCTCCATACACCTGGGTTCCAGAAGGACTCGCTGTCTGAATTACCTGCTGGTTGTTTCAGTCCAGTTTGTCAGTACTCGAGCCTAGCAGGAGGTTCCTGGTGTCTGAAGTTTGTCCCTTTTTTACATAAAATACCTACTTCTTTTTCTCTAACACCATGCAGCTCCCCCCGCCCCAGCTCCAACGGATCCTGTTTCCCCCCCTTGAACAGATAAAGGCCTCAAGAAGTTAAGGTTGGGGTTTTTCTCTCCCTTTAATTCTTTCCCGAAGGGAGCGGTGCGGCTCAGGTCTGGCTCTAAGGCAGCACTCAGCTGTGTCTGTGTGGGGACAGAATGTGCAGAGAATGTTGCAAAAGGCAAAAAATGATTAAAAAAAGCAGTTGTACAGTATTTTTCATGTAAAGGTTATTGCTAGAGATAGAACAAAGGAGAAGCCACCGAGGCCGGGGCGGGGGCCGCCTGCCCTCTGGCCAGCCCTTAGATACGGTTTATTGTGTGCAATTGATTTTTTCTCTTTTTTTTTTTCTCTTTTTTTAAATTTTTACTTTTTTCCTTTGTTTTTCCCTTTGACGTAGTGTTTGTTTGGAGGGGGGGCAGGGGAGGGGGGCCTCAATGCTATGGGTTGAGGCTGACTTCACCCTCCCAGCACTGAGCGGAGCTGCACGATTCCGAATTCTAACTTGAATTTTGTAGAGATGAAACCAATGGAAACAAATGAACTATTGGTAGAGGTAGGCTGTAGTTTATTTAATTCTTTTGGAGTTCTTTTCCTCTCAGCTATTTGTGTGGCTTTTATTTTTATAGGGGTTTTTTGTTTGTTTGTTTTTGTTTGTTTGGTATATCCGCTGCCCTCAGCCGCGTGTTTTCTAGCGCAACCTGATTTCGTGACTGGGATGAAGCTCATGTTCTGGGGCACAGTGAGGGAATGAGGCCCTGGAATTTCTACAGGGGATGGGGCGAAGCGATTTTACTTTAACAGCGTTTGCTGCAGGTTCTGTACATTTTTCCCATAGTCAGTACTCAGATAGTTTGGTGATGGGCTCCAGGAGGAATCCTTGGATGTAACACAAGCCACATCCTGCAACCCAGATGTGTTTATTCTGTACCACTGAAATCATCGTGTGTATCAGTGACTTCTGCGGAAGGCAGGAGCGAGCCGACCGTTGGATACAGCATCCTGCCAGGTCTGCACAAACCTGCTTGTGAGGCGCTAACGCTGAAGGCGAGGGGGAGGCTGGTTTCGGTGGCGAGCCTCAGGGCTCCCTGGGCCACCGGTTTCCCTTCAGGATAGCCAGGCTGCCTCTGGATGGTAGGAGCCGGGAACCTGCTCCGGGACACAGCAGTTTTACCTCTCCCCTTTCGTGTCCCACCCGACTCCACTGACTCACTGCACAACAGTGGGAGAGAGCAGAGGTGTGTGGAGGAAAGGGGTAACAGCCCTCCCGTAGCTCTGCCCGCTCCGGCTGGCGCTGGACGTTCCTTCCATCATCGCGGTGCAGTTCACCGCGATCCATGCTGACGGGGCCCTGTTTCACAAGTCCTTCTGTGTAGCTCAGGGTGCCAGAAGGGCCTGTGCTGATCTATGCACACCATTTTCTCCCCCAAGGCATCCTACTCCTTGACATCTCAGCCTTTCTCCCAAACTTTTATCACCTCTTCTCCGGGAGCCGGCACAGGGAATGACATTTCCTTCCCAACAGGTAACTGCTAAATGCAGCCCCAGTGCAGGGCCTGGCCCCTCACAGGACAGTGGCCACCCAGCAGGTTGGCCATACCCCCAGAGCACATCTTACTCCACCTTCTCCAAGTCTTGTTTGTGTAAATCTCTTCCTATTATTCACAACAACAACAACAAAAAGTCAAGAAAGTTAATCCCAGCTTTTTATTCTGCCACGTGAAGGCTTTCATTCGGCAAAACCCTTAAGCAGATGCTGGCTGAAGGGCGCAGGTTTAAGCCCAGGCTTAAGTGCTTTTCTGAACAGAGGCCTCGACAGCACAAAGATCCCTGTTGCAGCAGTGTGGGTTTGCACTTCGAGCGATCATATCAATAGGACTGTTAATACAATGATGTTGTGCTTAAAGAATGACCAGGGAAAGAGGGCGAGGCAACAGCCTATGAGGAGGGGGGAGAGGAGGGAGGAAATGGAACTGTTCTGTCCAAACCAAGATAAAAACCAAACAAAATCAAACCTTGAGAAGGACCCTCCTGAGTCTGCTTCCATTCACTGCTGAAGAGCAAACAAACCCATGAAATCACAACTGTTGACTAGACTGTCCGTTCTAGCCACAAACTCAACTGGATTCAAGTCTGTGTGGAAGGAATTTTGTAAAGAAAAAAAAAAAGAAAAAAAAATTAAAAAAATAATAATAATAAAAAAAAGTTTTCCAATGTAGCAAAAAAATAACTTTAAAAAAACAAAAATGACAAAAAAAAAAAAGACAACGAGGGAGGATTCTAGCCTTTTGTAATCTCCATATTGCACACTAGGACTATAAGCCATTGCTAGCTCATTTTGAATTTTAAATGTGTAATTTTTTTGGTTTTTTGTTTTGTTGTTGTTTTATTTTTTTTTTTTTGTTTTCTTTCCGTGGGGGAGGGGGGGAATAAATGCTTGAACCACCAATGCTCTTTTTAATGTTTTATAAATATGTATGTGTATATATATAAATATAAAAATAATATGTATGCACATATATATGTGTGTGTGTATATATCTATATGTATATACATATATATAGATATATAGATATATATATAGGTTTTGAGACAAAAAATGCAGAAAGTGAAAAAAAAAACCCAACACCCTAACCAGGATGGTGTGCTCTGATTTACTTGAATCTGGTCTCTTCAGCACCTGCGTTATTAAGAACTGAATATTTTTCCACTTGAATTTAGTGCTATTGGAAATTTAATATATGTGTTTTATTTATTTGATTTTTTTTTTGCATGACTGATGCAAGGTTTGACATTTTCACTCAATAAAAACTGGAAAAAAAACCCCAACGTTTTAAGCGATCAAGTTGTCTTCTTCATTGAGGAGGTGGTGTTTGGCTAAGAGCTAACAAACGGGTCTGAGTCTTTCAAAGCCTAATCAGGGCCCTGCACCCATCAGAACAGCCCCTGTTTTAGGACTGGTGCTAAGTGCAATGGGCACCGAGTGCTCCTGCCCAGGCTTCAAGCTCTCTAAGCAGCTCTATAGGTTGATTTGAAGTGCTCGACGGGGCCCCTGACAAACCTGATGCTTCTCCACGATGTGCTAAATCAGAGATTGACTTTTCCCTTCCTACCCTGGGCGGCAAACTTGGGGTGGTGGATGGGGATCCATGGTGGAACTGTGCTTGCTGTTCCCGCCCACTTGAAACCTTACAGTGACATTCAAAGGCCACTAAATCAATTTCAGCATCGCCCTAACACAAGAGAGATGAGGAGCATGAATGAAACAGCCTGTCTGCATAGAAGGGGTGGGGCTAATAAATCTCCTGCTCTCCACTAAAAGGCAATGCAAAGCTCTGTGCTTTGACAGAACTTAGCAAGAACATGTAAAGCCGTATGTCATGCATCAAAGAGGTGAACGAAAGCTTTCCTTACCTGGCCACTCCATTGCTTCTTCCTGCTGCACAAAGTTGCTTACACCATGCGTTTGTGAAGTACAGTGACTGCCATCTGGGATGGTGGTTGTTCAGTGCGTGTCCTGACAGCCACAGTGAGACAATACTGCTTGGTACCACTGACCCAGCAAGCGTGAGTGCTGACTGTAAAGGAACAACAGACTAGATAAAACCACTGCACGCTCGATGCAGCTCGTCCCCAACGCTTCGGCCAAGGCTCTTCTCGGAGCTGGGCACCTCCACACTGGAGGTGGGTTAGAACAGGCTCCCATCACCCGCAGCCCTGCTCTGAACGAGGCAGTGGCTCCAAGTCAGTCTGGGGACCTGGGGCTGTTGGGAGGAACACTTTGTGTGCTCTAAAGCAATTGCCCTTCACAGTACCTGCATGCCTCCAAGACCTCACCCCTCGGAGAAGACGTTGCCAGTACATATCCCAGTGGTCTTTGTGGAACCCATCCGTGTATCAAGACATAAGAGCTGCCCTGTGTTGCCCCCCCATGCCCCCCACCCTGCCCAAAGTTGTTCGTCCACCAGCGAGGCACAAACACTGCAGAAGCCCATGTGCAGTCACAGACCCACACACATCCAGCCAGCCTCAGGCTTGAGCGCTGTGGAAACGCAACTGGTGCTGCACCAGCAGCAGGTGTCTGGTGACTGCATCCAACCCCGCTCATGGCCTCTGCGGTGCCAAATGAACAGCTCCTGGCACGAAGCGCAGCTCTGCTGCCTGTCCTGCCAAAGTGCTGCTGGGGATGGGGAAGGAGCAATGGCAAAGTTCCCGCGTTACCTCCAGCAAGCAAAGACACCCCCCCCCCATGCCCCCGCAAATATAAAGATGCACTTTTC
>JANRGW010000001.1:2499-22262 GCA_024733675.1 Psilopsiagon aymara | reverse complement strand
CACAGGGGATGTGCAGATGCAGCTGCCCCCCCCCCCCCCCCCCGGCATCCTGCTTTCCCCTCCTAAATCCCAGCCCTTCCCTCCGGATTGGAGCACCGGGTGCCCCCCCCCTTGCTCTCCATCTTCATGCAGTCTGCAGAGGTGCATTGTGGGAAACTCCCAGGTTTCCCCCCTTCCTCTGCCTTCTCCCTCCCTCCTCTCTGCGCAAGAGCCAGCTCCCAAGGTGTGACTGCAGGACACAAGGTAAGAGCCGCTGCTTTCTTCCTCCCCATACAACAGCACCCATTGGGGAGAGTGCCGGGCTCCCGAGCTATGGGTGCTGCGTTCCTCCTACGGGTGACAGCGAAACAGAGACCCCCATCTACCTGCTCAAGGTGAGTGTCCCCTGCTCGCAGCAGCCTGGGATGGAGGTCAAGGGCTCAGGACCATGAACCCACGCAGCTCCCCCTGTTAAACACTGCTGCTTTCAACCCAAACCAGCGAGGACGGGTGGCCCCCAGCAGCTCCCTTCCCACCCCAGCTCCCCGCTTCTGCTCCCTGAAGGTCAGGCAGCCGGAAAAGCCATTTCCGCGTATGCAGCGCTTGGGATCCCGCCTGCTCGCTGTGCTTCCGAGTACCTGCGATCCCCTGGGTGTGCTGGGCTGGTCCCAGGGCTCCCGGAGGGGCAGGCAGCAGCGCCGGGATGGATGCTGGGCTCTGATGCTGCAGCCGGGCTCTTCCAAGCATGCAGAAGCGGAGCCATGTGCCGGAAGCGGGGCTGCCGGGAGGGAGGAGGGGAAGCGGCAGCATCCCCATCTGCAGCCTTCAGCCTCGGCGGGAGCCTGAGCCCTCCCCAGAAGGGTTTGATCCGGTTTTCAACGCGTTTCCTCTTCCTTCTGCGTGGTTTGTGGTGTTGGTTTGCTTTTTGCTCTGCCTGGAGAGGGGGGTGTGGTGTGTGTGTTAATGTCTGTTATTGCTGAGGGTGCTAAGGCAGGAGGCAAGCACGGATTGGGACAAACAGCATCCTGTTAATCATCTTTCCAAGGGAAGGAGGTGGGGATGGTCCTGTTAGGTTGGATATAAAGGGGTGTTCTTTGGTATCAAACCAGATACCAGGGCTGTGTGCTTCCAGGGATGGAATGCATGGGGAATGTCGTGGCGCGTCCCTGCTGCTCTCTTTGCTCCCTGTCTGTTCGCAGCGACCTGTTGCTTTGGTCCCTGCTCCTGTTAGGTCCCTGATGATCCGGCAGCTTCTGATGGGATTCGGGGGGGGGGGAAGAGGATCTTTATGCCCGGATTTCGCTCAGCCTGGGCAGGCTTTGGCACCGGGGGGGAGGAGGAAGCGCTCCCATTGCAGCCCCGTTTTCCTGGGTGGGGCTTGGGCAGGATGCTGCCGGGAGAGGGAGGATGCAGCAGCCTGGATCCAGCTCCCTGCTCCGTCTCGGCGCTGACCTCCACAAGTTTGACCTTCACAGGTTTGACCTTCAGCGTTTCCCATCTTTCCTCAGCCGCAGCGCCCAGCACCAGTCTCTGGCACCGGGATAATGTGGTGGGAGGGGGGAAGAAATCCAGAGTTGCCCTAAATGCGGCTATTCAGCCCTCTGCATCCATCCCCGTCCTGGCAGGCTGCTGAGGCCTGGGAGCACCCTGGCACGCTCTCCCCATCCTTGGTTCAGCATGGGGGTAGGCAGAGAGGAGGGATGGAGCTCTCTGAGTGAGGGTTTCTGTGCTGGATGAGCCCCATCCATCCTCTCCCGGATGCTTCCCAGCTTTCTGCAGGCCGGGATTGCGCTCTGGCTCTGCCGCCCAAGGTAAGTGATGGGCTTTATCCCAGCGTGTGCCAGGAGCATCCCGGGAAGGTCACTGCCTGGTGCTGTGTTGTCCCCTGAGCTCTCAGCTTGGTGCCTGTGGAGCTGGGGACCGATGGATCCAGAACCTGGCTCTGCACATGCAGAATTGTCTCCATAGTCATTTGCTGACCACAGCAGAGCCACAATGGAGGGTGATGCCACCAAAGCCTGGTGCAATCCTGCCATCAATCCTGAGGGATGGGGTTAGGATGGAGCTGAAGAGGGAGGTTAAATTTGCTGCTGTTTCGTGCAGTGGTTGGGGCTGTTTCACCATCTCAAATATAACCCGCATCACCTCTGCTTGTGGATGCTGAATTCGAGATACAGGAGCCACTGACCATCAGGAACAGGCCTTACAAGCATCTGTTAGAATCAGCCTTCTGCATGTGGGTACCAGCTCCTGGCTGCTTGGGGAGCAGCATCCCAAACTGGAAGCATCTGCCCCCTTGCCAAAGGCTGTTCCCAAGTGTTGGCAGGCTCAGTGTAAAGAGCAGGGCTCTGGTGGGAAGGGATGAGCTGTTCATCCTTCTCCAGGAGGCAGGAAGGAGGCATTTGCTGACCCCGCCACAGTGTTATTCAGGGATGGCACCACTGAGCCATTGCTGAGCAGAGAACTGAGACATGGTCCCAACCATGTGTTAGGGTGGATGTGGTTGGGAACTGCTCATCTGCTCCCTCCTGGAACACCTCCAAGTGACGGAGGAGGATATGTCACCGATGCTGAGCTATCAAGCTGCGGTTGGAAGGGTGACAGCTTCTTTGTCAATAGCAGAGCTGCTGCAGGAGGCTGCTGGGCCAGCTTCTTATGGGGCTTTTGGGCTCTGGTGGCCTCTCTTCTGATCGTACAGGAGGTGCCAGCCTGTTCCCAGGAGGGGATGTGGCACTTTTGATGCACCAACTTGTCCCCAGTGCCCTAGGGTTGGTGGCATTGAACTGCTGGCTCTGGGAAGGCTGGAAATGTGCTATAAAGACACAAAGTGCATGGGTTTGAAATGCAAAGGCCAACATGTGCAGTGCCCAGGGCAGGATGCAGGATTGGCACTGCGGTCTGGGATGCAGGATGCACCCAGATGTGTGCCCATACCTGCCTGTGAGATGCCACTCTGCTGGGTTAAGGCTCTGTGGTTCACGTTGCTGGCTGCTCATCTCCCACTGCATCTCCTGAATCACTCCCTGTTGTACACTGCTCCAGTGCTTCCATCCAGTGTCCTGCAGAAGAGTTGCCATGGGAAATAGTCATCCCGGCTGAAAACCCTTGCCTTTGTGCCCTGAAATGTCTGCTTTGGGTGAGTGATGCTCAGCCCAGTCAGGGGGAGGTTTAATGTTTTAACACCTCATCGTTTTGGATGGGTAAAGCTGCAGTCTTGGTCCACCACAAAATATGGAACTAGAAAGTGGGAAGTCAGTATCTGATTGTGTCTGATGTGGGGCTCAAACCCAGGATGGAAGCTGGGCCAGCACAGCAGAGTGAGGGGCTCTGGAGCTGTTTGAGCTATGGCAGTGTCCCTTTGGCAGCCGTGTTATGACCCTGAGAAGCTGGGATTTGCAGCAGGAGGGTGTTTCTATCCCAACCTCCCAAAGCATTCCCAGCTTCTCTCTCATTCTAGAGGCTGTGACTGAGATTGCAGCAGGTTCAGCTGCACCACGAGGGCTGGTGGCACTCGAGGGGGGACCAGGCAGCCTGTCCAGCCTTGCCAAGCATGACTTCCCCTGCCAGCACCGTGCTGGGTACGGCTCAGTGCCTACCCCTATAGACATGAGTCAGAGCATGTGATTGGCACCACTGGAGAGTCTGAGACAAAGCTCTTCTGTTTCCCAGGGCTGTTTTGGCAACTGTTCCCTGATTTCTGCTGTGTTCCAGGAGCCAAACCATGGCAAAGGGGTTTGTGCTGTGCGTACCAGTGCAATGTGGGGTTTGGGTGATGCGCTGCCCCTTTGGGACCGCGTGTGATGGACACGGATGGAGGAGCAAAGGAGTGTGCTTGGTTGGGGTTTCCAACCTGTGTGTGTTTGACAGGGCTGTGGGCAGGATGCTGAAGCGAGCTGCCAGTGCTGTCAGCCCCGGGGGCTGCAGAAAAGGGGCTGGGTTTGTACCTGCGAGGTGCCCTGGAAGGAGCTGGTGCAGCAGGGAACGCGCACCGGGAGCTCCCTGGCTCTGCTGATGGCAGGGTGAAATAGCAGCAAGCCACGCTGCCCTCCCTGCTGCGGGCTGAAGAGCAGAGAGAGTCAATTCTACCACTTCTCATGGGCCTTATTGCTTTGTTTTCACCTAAGGGAGAGAAGAGAGCGGCGCAGAGAGGAGGAGCATGGTTTTGCCATGCAGGTGGCTGTGTGCAGAGTGCCTGAGCAGTGCAGGTTAGAGCCATGCTTTGGGTGTAACAAAGGACTGAAGTAAAGCGCCTGGCAGAGTGTGGTGTGTCTGCAGTGGGGGTTGGACTGGAGGATCCCCCGAGGTCCCTTCCACCCCTAATAATGCTGTGAATGTCCCCTTCATCGCCCAGAGAGGGGTCAGGCCAAGCTCACTCGGCTCAGGTGTGGTCATCTGCAGAGGTGATGGGTTTGCCTTTCTCGGGGCTCATGCTGGTGGGGAGTGCATTGGGGCTGGTTGTGGGGCCCCAAACTGCCGTGTCACCCATGCAGGAGCGTGGCGGGGCAGCCTCTGGAGGGGACACTGGAACCTGGGTTGTAAACTGGGGCTCTGCCCCATGTCTGTGTCATTGGTGCCCATTGTGGTGCTCAGGGCCTGCATCCCACAGCCATTCCCTTTGCAGATGTAAGGCAAAGCTAGAGGAGACCATCTCCCTCCCACATCCCACCTTGGTACTGGGAATAACCCATCCTCTGAACTGATGCATCACCCAGAGAGAGGTGAAGCATCCCGATGGCACGGGGAGCGATGGGCAGGGTCCGGCGAGGCTGGATGTGCTCCGTGTGATGATGGATGCAGTTTGGTCACTGGGAGCAGCCACAGGAGTGACGCAGCCATAGAGCTTTGCTGGCAAATCTCCCTCTGTGGCAGCGATTTGAAGCTGCTGCTGCTGCCTTTAAAGAGCCTTCCAGCATCTGAGAGTCTGCAGGTCAAGATGCAAAGGCTTTGTTGAAGAGGGAGATGTTTAATCCAGGAGTAGGGGGGATGTGGGGAGCAGCAAGAAGCACCCTGGGAAAAGGATCCACAAATACCCCATCCATGAAGTGGGTCAGCGGCCCCCGGTGCTGTGTCTGGGGGGGCTGATGGGCAGCAGGCGCCCTGCTCTGGTGCTCAGCAGCAGCTCTGACGAGCACCCCTCTTGCTGTGCTTGATCCCATTTCCTGTGCATGGCGTCAGGAGCAGGGGGAATAAACCAGGCTGTGAGGGAGCTCAAAGCCTCCCTGGGGAGCTGAGCTCCTTACGTAAAGCTGGTTTAATATTGATGATGGTACCGAGGCACTGCATTACCTCATCTGTCTTCACAGCGCTTCTTGGAGGTGGGGGAAAGGCTTAGTCACACTATGCCATTGCTTCTCTTGGGTGCTTGCCTGGCATCTCCCTGCCTTTAAAGTGGTTACCCCCCCCCCCCAGCAGCTCAGGAAGGGGGTGAAGTGCTCTTTGTGCCCATTGGAAATGAGTTGAAGTACTGAAGCACAAAATGCGCTGCTCAGTCGCTGGGATGGGGAGGGATGCAACACAAATCCAGCCTGGATGGATCACTCCCTGTATGGCAGAGGAAACAGTCACAGACCCCTGAGGATGCTTTCCAAAGGACTGTCTGCTCCTCCAAGCTGTGTTACTTGTGGTTAGATGAGAAGGTTGAGGGCTCGAGCACTGAACTCTTGGAGCCATCAGCAGCTTCCCACTTCAGTGAGGGAGAAGGTTAGGCCTTGCCTATCCTAGGATCATGTTATGGGCTGGTTTGGGTTGAAGGGACCTCAAAGCTCCTCCAGCCCCAGCCCCTGCCACAGACAGGGACCCCTTCCACTGGAGCAGAGTGCTCCATCCCCTGTGTCCAACCTGGATTGAGCACTGCAGGGATGGGGCAGCCACAGCTTCTCTGGGCACCCTCTGCCAGCGCTCAGCACCCTCCCAGGGAAGAGCTTCTGCCTTATCTCCAACCTGAACTTCCCCTCTCCTAGACTGAACCCATCCCCCCCGTCCCATCGCTCCAGTCCCTGATGAAGAGCTCCTCCGAGCATCCTTGCAGCCCCCTTCGGACCCTGGGAGCTGCTCTGAGGTCTCCATGCAACCTTCTCCCGGCTGAAGTGTTTTAAGGTGAACCCCACGCAGCAAAAGCAGTGCTCGCCTGGCTGGAATCAGCAAGCTCCTCCTAACTTCTACCCTAAAATAAGTGAGGAGTGTGATTCCCCTCCTGCTGTGGGGCACAAACCCTGGTTGATTTCAATGGGGTTGGATGGTTCCTTACATGATGTTCAGCTGAGCCTGCCGGGACTTGCAGCTGCTCCTGCAGTCTTCTCATTGCAGTGCGTACGCAGTCCCTCCTTTCCTTAACTCTCTTCCAAGCCACTTTGGTGCACTGGAGATCTGGGAGAAGAAAGGGAGGTGAGAATGGATTTGAGCCTCGGGATCACAGGAGGGACCCCCCAAGTCCTATGTTGTGGTGCTCTCCCTTCTCCAGGGCCATGTGCGATGATCACAGCCTATCCCTTTTGCCATTAAATGGCAAGTGGCAATGAAGCTGCATTGCCCTCTGGCCAATAACCCTGGAGCTCTTGGGAGAAGCCTTCATCTCTCAAAACAGGCTGCTTTCCGTCGTTGAACTTGCTTTATCCATGTGCTCCAGCTGATTTCCCTCTCACCTCTTCAGTCCTATGGTGATATTCCATAGGACTGTGCTGATTTCCCTCTCACCTCTTCAGCCCTATGGTGATATTCCATAGGACTGAGCTGTTTTCCATCTGATGGTGAGTTCAACCTCCTGTAGCGCACTGATTGGCACTGAAGAGGCTGACATGCAGAGGTTGTGTAGGAAGCCTGTGGCAGCACTTGGTCCTCCCAGTTTCTAAGAGCCTGGTCCTGGGCATTTCAGCTCATGTCACCTTTTCAGTCACAGCACTGCTGCTCATTTGGTTTTCCCTGTTCCCTTTCCAGGGAATTGTGTGCTTTCAGTTTCCTCTTTGCAATGGCCAAATCCGAATTCTCTTCTTTACACATATTCTGCCCCAGGGACACAATCTGCAGACTTCAGTCTGAAAGGAGCTGCTGGGGCCTGGATGTGTGGTGGTAACTCAGCCCTGGGAGGCAGAGCCAAACTGCACTTCCCAAAGGGAAGCTGTCTGAGCAGAGCATCATTTCGTGTCCCTTAGGATGCTCGTTTGCTCTTAAAAACGGCCAAATGCCAGCGGAGGCTTACAGAGCCTGCTGGAGGACCTGAAATGAATGGGGTTTGGTGTCTCTTCTTCCTCCATGGCACTGAAAACCTTTGTTGTGTTGGTGTAAGGGCAATTGGCTTAAGAATATGATGGGGACTGTGTTGGGTGCTGTTCAAAGTCCCCCTTTAGCTTCAAGAAGGAGGCTCCTGCGAGGCACAACCCCTCTCCTCTGGCACTGCTCAGTGCTTTCAGCTCTCCTGGCTTCCAGCTATGTCCTTCCAAAGGGAACTGGGGGCAGGCTTGGCTGTACACTGTACACCTTGTCTCCTTGCAGATGACATCCATCCCCAGCCCATGGGTGCGACTGTGCTTGGCTCAAGCACTTTGGGTTGCAGGATGGTCTTTGCCATGGTTCAGCTGCTTCAGGCTAAGGGGTTTGGGGCTGACAGTGGAGATGAGGCAGGAAGAAGCATTAGTGCTGGCCTAGTAATAGGAACCCATTTAATTCTCTGCCCAAAAGGCAGGATAGACCATGCTACCTATGAGAATGGGGCTTCGGTGCTTGTAACTCCTTGTCCCATGGAGGCAAACCTTCCTCCCTTCTTCTCGGCCAGGTAGGAATAACAAAGGAATAGAGGGGAGATTAGGGGGGAAGGAAGAAGATCTGAGGATATGTAAGGTCTTTTCTGCCATCTCTGCCTCTTTCTCCACAGCATTTGCCACAGGTCAGCAGCTACTTCCAAGGCTGATGTTTTCAACTGGAGGACACCCAGAGTGTCTCATAGAACCCATGTAGACGAGGGCCTCGGTGCCGTGGGTCAGTGGTGGCCTTGGCAGTGCTGGGGAATGGTTGGATCTGATTTTAAAGGGCTTTTCCAACCTGGCTGAGTCCATGGTTTGAAGTTGCTGCTTTTCCAGCTTGAAACAGCGGGGGGGGGGAAGGCTGTAGGGCTTGGGGCTGCTCTCTGCAGAGGGGAGCCCTTCTACTGTTGTTATGGTAAAGCCATCAGTGACTCATCTGCTCCATTCGGTGCAGATTGATGCAGCTTTCATCTGTGCAGCAGATGAAATCGATGTATTACATATACAGGAGGCAGATGAACAGATGTCTTTGTTAATTCATTGGAGGGGGGGGAGGCAGAAAAGGTGCCCTTCAGGGAGCCAAGGAAAGATGCTCCTCATGTCAGCCCTGTTGCACTGACCCTGAGAGCCGCACCAGCCAGCAGCATCCCAGGGAGGCAGTGGGGTTTGTGTGATGCTGCTTTTGCAGGGGCTTTTATTCCCCCCTTTTCTCCCTGATCACTGCTTTCATTACCTCTGCTCCCTCTTCCCAGCCTGGTTTAGCTGCTGGGAAGTGCCCTCCCTGCAAGGCCCAGGTTGTTAAAGAAATGGCACAGGGGGGGAAAGGGAGGGAATGAAACCTCTTTCTCACAAAACCTTCCTCCCAAGTGCTGCTGTCTGTGTAGGAGGCAGAGAGGGGGAGGAAGGGGGAGACAGGCACTGAGGAGCAGAGAGAAGGGAGGAATAAATAGATGTGAGGAGCTCTAAAGAAGAAAGCAAAGGTAGAGAAATGGGCCATTAGAGAGCAGCTTTGTGTGATGGAAGGAGGGAAGAGGGGGAGACAAAGGGCTGTGGAAACCCCCCTGACATCTGCATGTGCAGGCTGAGCCTTTGGAAATGAGGAAAGCATCTCTGTGGGACACACAAAGAGGAGCACAAGCCCCAGGGCTGGAAAGGGAAAGGAGAGGGGGTGATACCCAAGGTGGGGAATCTGCTTGGGAGGAAGGTAACAACCTACAGAAGGGGTTAAGTGCTGTGATGGTAGAGGATGTTCTGCTAAGAGGACCTTGGGTCAGGGCAGAAGTAGCAGAAAGGGAGCCTGAGCTTCTCAGATGCATCATCTGAACCGAGCCAAAGGGTCTGGAGGGCTGCTGGGCAGTTCTGTGCCTAGATCCAGCCACAGAAAACCACCTCAGAAAGCCCTTTCACGTGGCCACTTCAGAATTGCTGATATTGATTTTTTTGCCTTACTTTGATTTCTACATCTTTTAAAACCTTTTCTAATCTGTGTGTGGAACTTCCATTGCTTTTAGTGGAAGCTCGCCTGGAAATCAGGGCATTCTCTGCTGGGCTGTTTGCAGCAGAGCAGCGCTGTGAGACAAAGCTCAGAGCAAAGCCAGCTTTCCTGCTTCCAGGGACCGGGAAACCAGGGCTGCTCACAGAGGGCTGTGGGTTAACAGTGAGGTTCTTGGTCCAGGCAGAGCCCCCCTTTCTCAGCAGAGGGGCCAGCTTCCCCTCTCTGTGATTTACCCACCACCTCCATGGGCTGCACGTGGCTTTCCTAGGGGAAGAAGCAGGCGTTTAATGCTTCACTTATACAGTAGAACCACAGAAATAGTGGAGAGTGCGTGAGTGGCCCAACTAATTGCTATCAAAGTGACTAAGCAGGCGATGCAATATTCATGACATGATGAATCTGACTCTCCCTGCTTTAACCTCTGAGCCCGCTTCAGGCTTGGGCTCCACTCACTATTCCTTTGTGTCATCCTTGTACCAGACATAAAATGAGGATGGATTGCTCCCCAAATGAAGGGCAGAGCCCTGTGAGTGACTGCAGCCTCAGCCATGGATCTACATAGGGTTTCTGCTGAGCAGAGCTCTATGAGTGCTTTTTGGAGGCAGTAGGAAGGACAAGGTGGTACCTACAGGAGCATTAGAAAAGGAGCAAGGAGAGGACAATATTCCTGCACTTGGCCAGGTCTATGTCTCCCAAGCCCCAGAGAAGGTCTTAAGGTTGGTGAGCATCTGGGGTTGTGTTTGTGTGGTTACAGGATGCCCAAGTGTATGACACATCTTCAGTGAAGGACGAGGGGAGAGTGGTGGTGCTGTGGGTTCCCAAAGAGGTGTAATATCACAGGCTCAGAAATGGAGGTATTGTTCAGCTGCAGTCAAATAGACTGTGCTCTGCTTTAACACACGGGGTGGGTTTGAACCATGTAGAGCTGCTAGGGAAATCTGCATGCGGTTGTTTTCTCCATGGGAAGGGCATGGACTTAGATTGAGTTAAAAACCGAAGGGAAGAGCAGCTACAGTCCTGCTGAACCCTGGCTATGATAACCCCGGGGCAGGTTATCTGCCTCTCACCTTCCAATGTGCTATCCCAAACCTGGCCAGCTTGGATCATCTAACGCCTTCTGGAGGCTTCAGGCTCCACCTCAGCAGGTCTTACCCAGCTAGCATCCATCCTCTAAGGGAGGTGCGTAAGATAAGAGCTGTGAAAAGCCTTCTGGAAGTGCCTGGCCCCATTCCATGCTACAGGAAGAGCTGAGGCCACGCTCCCAGGTAACTGCTGGCCTTCCAGACAGCCTTTTCAGTATGCCATGGACCAGTCTATGGTCACCACGCCTGGCGCAGCATGACAGTGCTGGACTGCCATGATTTCAGTGCTGCAGCTCCCTCAGTCAGCTCCAGTTGAGAAGCTGGTGCCCATCAAACAACGGCTTACAAGGGAGAACAAGAAGGGGGGGGTTCTGTCTTACACCAAGCTTTGCTCTGAGTAGGTGTCCTCCAGGCCAGTGTTTCTATGGAGATGGAGGTTGGAATTCCACCGTGTTAGCCTGTTTCCCAGAGGAGTCAGCAGCACCACCCATTGCTGCAACCCTGGGACCTTCTGGGCTGTCCTGAAAGCAGTGATCTCGGAAGGAACATTTGTCCGTGGAGGTTTTTGAGGGGCCTCGTTGGGTCTAAATCCAGGTTCTGTTTCACTGAGCAGGCAGAAAGCTCTCGGCAGGCTCCTGGACGTCAGCGGGAGGTAATGAAGCAGGCTCAGATCCCACTGCTGCCTCCTGCTCGCTCCTTCCTGCCCGGGCTCCAGGTGGATGTGGTGCTGCACCGGGTGGCAGCTTGCCCCGCAGCCACCTCCTCGCCTCCCATCGCACAGAGTTGGAGCCGGGAGCTCCATGTCCTGGCTCCCTCTGCCTATTGAGGCTCGCTGGGGTGATGCTTTTTAGCACCATTTGAAGCTCATTTTGTCCATTGGCTGAATTCTGTGGTTGTGGCTGTGCTGTTCACTGCTTTCACCAGAAATGGCTCCAGTTAATCCCCTGCAGCACATCTGACACCCCGCGCAGCTCTGCGAGGAGTGAGATCTCTCAGTTGCTGTGAGATGCAGCTTTGCAGTAAAGGGATGCACTCGCACTGGAGTCAGTGCACTGTTGGCACCAGCTGAGGGTCAGCCGCTTGCCTTACTTTGTTGTGGCTGCACCAGGAATGCTGACAGCAATAATCCTCGTAGCTGCGATAACTGAGGAACTAATCCTGCTTTTTCTGCTGTATCCATCTGGAAGGAGAGGATCAGACAAGGTCAGGCATTAACCACTTCCTAAACTGAACTGCTGCCAGAAGCGCAGAGGGTGAGATCCAAGCAGGGAGGAGCTATCGATCTGCTCTCCTATGGAACGCAGTGTTCTCTCCTTAGCCAGGAGGAAGGGACCTGTGCTGAGAAATGAAAAGTAAGATTTATGTGGTTGGACATGAATATCTCTCGGCACTGACAAATGGCATCACACACAGAGATGGGATGCACTTGTCTTGATTGCAGATGCAGCGTGGCTGTGGCAGCAGGGGTGACGGACAGTGCAACTTGCTTGATGTTCTTGCAGGTACAGGGACCACAGTAGAAGCTCTGAATACAGCTCAGAGTTACTAAAGGAAGAATCAGCCTCTTCCCAGCTGTGTTTCTGTCCTCCTCTGTTACCTCGTAGGCTGGCACTGGATGATGCTCTGTCCTTCCACTTACCGCATTGCTCTGCTTCTTTTTCCAGGTGCTGTATCATGCCCAGATAGGACCCTGCCAGTGTGAGAATCATCCCAAGACAACCACTGCAAGGGGCTGAGCTCAGGTGGTCCCTCTGCCTCCTGCAGCAGCTGGAACAGCAGCAGAGGAGAGCTGGGATAGCCCCCGGTCACAACCCACAGCGCTCACAGGGATGGATTCCAAAGGCAACGTCCGAAGTGGGAACAAACCCGACGCCAAGGCCCCCGGCTCCGGGAAGCCAGAGAAGCCCAATCCTGCGCCGGCCACCAACGCAGACAAGAAGGATCCCCCCAAAGAGCAGCCTGCTCCTGCCACCGCCACCTCGGCCACCAAGAAGGCGGGAGGCGATGCTGCCATCGCCAACAACCACAGCAGCCTGAAACCCACCCCTGCGGCCACCGAGACGCAAGAGGCCACAGGGCCATCCCCTGACTCTGAGCACAAGGGCAACAGCTCCGAGGAGGCGGCAGGCAGCATCTTCGACAACGTGAAGCCCTTGCTCGTCGTCGGAGGGGTGGCGGTGGCCGTGTTGGCCGTGGTGCTGGGAGCGGCGTTCCTGGCTCGGAAAAAATGATGGAGCCGGGGTGGGGAGGAGGAACCCGGCCCAGCTGTACAGCTCCTTTGAGACCAATGCATGCAGAGAAAGTCTATACATATCTCTCTATATACATATATATATAGTGAGCTAGATAGGTCAACAACAACCACCAACTGCGACTCCAAGTCTTGTTGAAGACGACTGTGCGGTTTGACCCGGTGCGGGGTAACTCCATGCACTCCGTGTGTTCTTTCATGTACTATATCTTGGCTTCTACCACTGTGTATAGATTACAGCTTCTCCTGATGGGTGTAAATGACGGTGTCCCCTCCCCTCCCCTGCTGTCCTCCCTGGGAGACACCCTCACCTCTCTTGCAGTCCCCTGTTTTCGAGTCCAAAGTGTTCTACGTCCCATCCAGAGTCCCTGTTTTGTCTTTTGGTTCCTGTTTGGCTTGGTTTGAAGTTGGGTTGTGGTGAAGATGACATAAGGGGGAGATGGAGCCTCGTGCTAAGACCCGCTTTGCCTGTCACTGCGTGTTGAGCTGGTGTTTATCCAGCAACCCCAGCGCAGGGCAAGCACCGGGCAAAGGCAGGCTCCATGACCGAACAGCAAAGTGTGATCTCTAATAGGTGGCTCATGGACCTGCTGCTCATCGACCCACCTGAGAAACCCAAGTGAAAAGTGCCCCAGAGAAAACTGCAGCGTGGTAGAGCTGAGGATGCAACGTGGGATGTCACCTCAAGCCACTATTGTGGCTGAGCTGCCAGTGGGGAGTGAGCTGTACAGTGCATACCTGGTGATGCCCCATGCTGACCTCGGGCAGGCAGGAGCTGCCATCTGCTTGGTTCCTTGCCTGCTGGCAGGCAGCCTTCCGGGTGCCAGGGCTCAGCAGGGTTGTATGGGCAGCGTTTGGGAATAGAGAGACTTTGGTTTGGCTCTGGGATTTCCTGGGTTAGGCTGGGCTTTGCAGGATGCTGAGGCCTCAGCCCCAGCTCCCTCGAGGTCAGCCGAACCCTTTCTGGTCATTTCTTTGGGCTTTGGATCAGGCTTTTCACCTGATTTTTCCCCTACTGAGGGCTGTGGTCTCTTGGTACATGAGAAGGTAAAAAAGGGAGCCAGGAGCCGGTTTTAGGGGCAGAGAGCACCTGGGACCCCATGAGAATAACACCGATCTGCTCTAAACGCTATTCAAGGGCTCCAGATGCCCATCGGCCCTGGGGGGATCTCTTTCCTCCCTCCTCTGACAGTAGCAGGGATTTGTGACTGCTCCACCCTTTGGGAATGGAAACAAATCCCCATCCTCGGGAACAGCCTGGTTTCATTGGTGAGTAGCTTGGCTCTAAAGCCAGACCTTGTGAGGGAGAGAAGGAAGGCAGGCGACGAGAGAGGGTGTTCAGTGCATTGGCCGATGCCATTAACACCATGAGGTGAACAGCCCTTGGTCTGAAAGCTTCCATTAGACTATTCTTGGCTGCTGTGCTACAGAATGACAGAGTCTTATGGTTTTAAATCAGGCCAGAGCTTAGGAGAGGTCCGAAGCGTGGAGTCCCCAGAGCTCAGCAGCAGTTGGAGCTGATGGGGAGGGGTTGGAGCGATGGTTGGCAAGAGCTTGGGATAGAGTGGAGTGAGTTCAGTTGAAGAACCCGGGTTGTACATCTTTAACTGAGCCTGGATGTGTGAGTTCAGTGGATGCAGGGCCAGAGGAAGGGTTGTGCTCCCCAGGTACTGCCTCTGGGGTAACTGCTGATGCTGGGTGCGGATAACCTGCTCCGGCAGTTCTCTTGGCTCATGTCTGTCCTATTTACCCCCAGGAAGCTGAATGCATATGGCTTCCCCAAACACAAGGTATTTTAATGCAGCCTGCCCACTCCTATGGTGAGCTTTGCCATCCTCTTTTCCCTAAAAACTCATCAAATATTCCCAAAGGTGCACAGATCGTGGGGCTATGGGATGCTGCCTTCTGATGAGCCACAGGCTGCATGCTCCTGAAGTTTCATGCCTGCCTGTACCAGGACAGGACAAGGGGTGGGCACGTTGGGTTTGGAACCAGTGCTACAGCCCCTGGGGGAATCCTGGTAGCTTAAAGCACTCTGTGCATGCGTTGTGGATGTGTCTCCTCGTAGCACTGTCACTTACAGCCCGGAGGATCTATTTGGTTTGCAGCAGAAGGCTCCATCGTGGGTGTTTCTGTAAGGCCGTTTTTCTCTTGCGAACTGATTCTCCCCCTCTCCTGTTTTGCAGATGTTCAGAGGTTATTTTGGGGACAGAGAGGGGAGGGCAAACAATGGCAAAGGAACAGGAAAGCATCTGGGAAGCAGAGATGTGAGAGGACACAGCTCAGAGGCAGCCCCAGCGCAGCTCCCTTGCAGTGTCTGCAGCTGGGCTTTGCAAGAGGACCCTGCTGGTGCCCAGCCCAACCTCTTGCCATGCTGGGGAGAGACCCCACTGCACCCCAGCTCCTCCTGTTCCCCCCTGCACCCCGATCTGTGCATTCGGCTTCCCCATGAGAGAAATCGGGGTGCACACAGCAGAGGCAAACTGCAGTGCAGTCCTGCGGGAACCCAAGCTCCAGCCCTGTACCTGTCGGGAATAGAGCACCATATCCAAACCATCAGGGTTTGGATGTGTGGGGGCTGCTCCTGATGCACAAAGCTCTTGGCAACAGGAAATCCTTGCTTCTGTTGCTCATGAGGAAGGGAAATTGGTTGCTGCTGCTTTGATCCCTGTTTTGCCAAAGGAGGGTGGTGGTTTCAGACAGTGACTTTGGATTTCAGGGGGAGGCCTGATTCCAGATGATGCTTCTGCCTGTCCTGTCTGCTCCCTCCCTCTCAGCCCCAGCACATGATTATTTCTTTAGCAGCGTGTGACGCTACCTATTCCAGATAGAACATCTATCTCTGCTGCCATGCCCAGCATAGATAGATAAAGCGGGAGGAAAAGGAACCGCCTATTTTACTTTCTAAAGTCCCCTATTATGCTTAACCTAAAGGGTTCTTTATTTCCTTGACTTAACCTTTGGCAACAGAAGAGGGGAAACTCAGTTCTCAGCCACCGTGGGCCTTAACCATTTCTGTCCACCTCCAACTTCCCCCTGCCCTTTCATGCCCTTAGATGCCAGGAATTCCATCCAGAAACACACCACAGAGATGGTGATGGGGCTGCAGCTCCTCTCTGGGGTATGTAACCACGTGTGAGCCCTCCCTAGGCACTGAACAGGGTATGTCCGGTTCATAAGGGGGTTTCCACCTCCTGTGATGGCTTTGCATTGCTGTCTGCTGTCCAGATTTGGTACCTGGGACTCACCTCTTTGGCAGTGTGGTTTGGAACATAGCTGTGTTTGTGTGCGTATACACCACCCTGCCTTGAAGCGTATTCTGTGTCTCTATGTATACATACATATATGTGTGTATTACTGCAGTCTGGGAGGGGGGGGAACAGCCGACCTGGAGATGCCCCTTCATTTGTTACCCTGCATTCCCACCAAGTGTCTGTGCTCTCTTCTGTTGTGCCATTCACATCATGCCATGTAGCACCCGGATTCCTTTTCACGCCTGGTTTCTTCTCAGTGCAGAGATTGTATGGCTAGTGAAGTGCTGAATGTATGGTGTGCCCATTGTGCTTGAAGTCAAAGCTCCTGTTCCCCCTCCCTGGATAGTTGTGTGGGCTCCTTGCTTTAAAACAAGGCACCTCTAGACTATACTGAACTATACCGGACTGTGTTGTAGTGCTTTCTGAAGCGTGGGTCTAGTGTTGATTTGAGTCAGGTAGATCAAGTGTAGATGCCATACAAGCCCCTAAGCACGCAGCTGGGGCAATGCACTTCAGTCCTGACGTGCAAACAACACCCTCTTAGCAAACACCTCCTGTTCTGCCTTAATGTGCCAGGCTGTGCAGTGCTTTCACTCAGATAACACACAACCAGCGAGAAGTAGGCTGAGAAGAGCAAATTCACCCCTCTCAGAACTGAAGCTGAAACCAAACCTGTGGAAGCAGAGGCTTCAATGCCTGAACTCGCTGTGCTAAATAAATAGTTGTCTTTTCTCGTACTGAGCACACGCTGTTATTTGCTTGATGTTCTTTGTGTGGTGTTTGTGATACGAAATCCTTCTAGCGGTATCTCCGTGGGGAGAATGAACTAACGCTTAACTCGAACCAGATGCTGTGCTTGGGGTTTGAAGAGATCTAGATTGCTAGTTTACTCTTTTGATAAAGCCCATCAATTAGGAATCTGAAGACATTGTAGCTTAGCACTACAACTAGAGATTCAATTACTACCCCCGATCTCAATGTGGTTTTAAGTAGCTATAAGTTTTAGTCAACTCTAAAGATGTCATTATGTTCTCTCAGTGGAAGGTTTTTTGATGCTTCTAGCTTTAAGATGATCACACTTCTGCTTCCTCTTTTCTACTACAGATAAGTCCTGTTATTCCTAATAAGCTCTGCAGTAGGATGCAAGCAAATCTGGAAGCTGAAGGATAATGCAGCAGTGTTTTCAGCAGGGTAAGAATGCGTTCCTGCCAGTGCTGCTCACCTCATGCTTAAAGCACTGGGCAGGCACTTACCCTGAAGCACATCATAGTTCCCTTAGGATGAGTGATAAGTTCAAAGTGGGTTTATGTCTCTGCTCAATCAGAGTTTAGAGGTTGATCCATGGGCTACTGAAAACAAGTTTTCCATTGGCTTCACCATGCTCTGCTCAGGCCTTTGAAGGCACCAGGGATACAACTGCAGGTCACTGTAAAAGGGAAACTCATCCCAATGGCATGGTTTCTGTTTGAATCGACAGAAGCATTCCTTAGTCCTGCTTAGTGTAAGGAACATGTAACTAAAGGCCCAAGAGCTGGTGAGAGATGATTCTTGCCTTGAAAACTTCCTTTCCTGGAGCAGTCACTGCAGTTTAGAAGTCAGCATCCTCCTATTCTGGGAATTGGCTGGAACGAACAGTCCTGAAGCTGTGAGAAGAAAATCATCCTTCAGGAAACAAACCAAAGAAGGAAGGCAATGCCAAAATGTACTTGAGAGGTGGCATTCTTGGCATTTCAATCAGCTCTACACCAAGATTGCAGGCAGTGCTTCTGAGAGGGTACAAGAAATGGTAGAGATGCGCAGAGAAGAGAGAACAGCTTCATTATTTTCACAGTTCTGATAAGGACACATTACCTTCTGTACCCTATCCACTTCTAGTTATTTCTCTTGGACATAAGGAAGAATGACCAACTGATTCCATGCAAGTTAACCTTCACTGTCTTTTCCAAAGGAATTTTGGCTGCCTCTGTTCAGTGTTAAAGGGTTTGTGAAGCATGAAAAAGACCTGAAGTTTTCTACAACCCATTTTGTATGGTTAAAGGAAATGGCAAGTTTCTTGTCCAGGCATTTTGAAGGGCTTTGTTCTCCTTTTTCACGTCCTAAAAGGCCTGAAAATCCAACCTCCGTGCATTTCCATCCTCTCAGTCTGGGACTTCATGCTAGGGCAGGGATGCTGGTTCCCTTCCCAAGCCAGGCAGCATCTTGCTGCTCTCTCATTCCCATCACCATGAAGGTGGGAGACATCTCCCAAGGCACAGGAGCAGACAACCACACCATCAACTGGCTGCAGTCCTGCTTTACAGGTTGGGCACCTCCCTTTAGGCAGAGAATTGGCTTTGGTCTGGATAATAAAGACTCTATCGAAGTTGCTGAAGGTCTGACCTGGGCTTCCTGCACGTTTTAGGTCTTACGAGGGACACTCAGATGACAGCTCCGCTGCAGAGAGTGACGAAGCCCATGTAGCAACGTCCCGAGCTGCCATTCAGCCCATGTGCTTCAGGCTTTATGCTCTGCAGGCTAAAGAAACAAGCAGAGGGTGATGGGAGCAGTGTCTGCATAGTACTGTGCATCAAATACTGCTGCTCTGGGCTTTTCAGCTCTATTTCTGCCATTTTCAGCGCTCTTTTTCTGTTTAATGGACTTTTCAGCCCATCGCTTGTCTCTCCGTACTTCTCCTGCAGTGGTTTTGGCCTATTCTTCTCTTTAAACCCTCTCCTGCCCTCATTGAGCTGGTGATTAGTTCTCTCCTGAAGTTTATCTAGTGGAAGTATTATTTAGTCATTAATAGGAAGTTATCTTTTAAGTGTCAAAGGGCACAGAATAAGATGTCTGAGCTGTCGTGGCACAAATGAGAGCGTACTTAACCTAGGTTCATCAAACTGAAGGTAGTCATAGAGAAGGCTGATCTTGAGCTAGATCATCTTGAATTGAGATGGTGACTCAAGGAGCTACTGAGGGTACTGCAATGTAACTGGGACCTCAGCTTGGAACATGCCCCACATGCCATTCAGCTGGACTTGCCTGGGCCTGTCCAACACTGTTTTCCTATGGCTTCTACTGCATCTTGCTGGGGTCTGCTCAGTCACTACCTTGACTGGCCCTGAGGAATTAGATCTGTTCATCAAAGGGGTTTTAGGATGATTTGTCCCTCTCTGAGATCATCAGTCCAGCCCTGTGACCTGTTTTCCTGTTTAACACCCCAATTCCTAGGCTGAAGATGCCAGATGTGGCTCTGTTGGTTTCCGGAGACCTAATTCATTGCTGGTCCTTCACAGATTCTTTGGCTACTGCACTGCATTCCCTTTCCTTTCCTCACTTCCTTCCCAGGCAACTGCAGATGTGGGCTCTCCACAGCTAGGCACAAATCCTGCCCCAAGGCTGAGGTAGACACATGAAAGGTACAGGCAATGTTCAGCCACTGAGCACTGCAAGAGCAATGCAGAATGTGTGAAGCTTTCATCTGCCCTTATTGCTAAGGCTTAAGGGTCTGAGTCTGCAAGATCCTGAGTGCTCTTATCCGCCATGGGAGCTCAGCAGATGAGGAAGCCACAGCTGGAAGGTGCTTTTCTTGTCTTTGCTTTTCCTTGGCAGCCAATGCACGGCCATAAGCTCTGCTCAAGATAAAGCTGCCTGTCAGTCGAGTGGGAGGTGTTCTGGCTGCTCAAGAGATGCTGACACAGTGTGAGCACACGCTACACGTGGCTAAAGCCGGCGCTGCTTCAGTCCTCCAGTTACCGGAGCCCCAGAAATACAAGCAGAGAGGAGAGGTTCTCAAGTGCTCAGGAGCAGGCACTCAGCTGATGTCAACCACCTGCACTTCTGCTGGCCTTGAAGCAGCAGCTCCAGGGGCCTACTGCAGGATTGAGGATACAGGAGACGGAAAAGATTCAGGATGCAGAAGACTGCGAAGGTTGAGGATGCAGAAGACTGCAAGGATCTTTTGGTGTGAATGGGCTGCTTGGGTGTTAC